>PVJH01016416.1:0-50823 GCA_004026705.1 Nesogale talazaci
AGCATCTCTGCTTGAGCTCATTGTTGCAGCCATCTTTCAGTATGGATTGCAATTTAATGTAAAAAAGACCAAAATCCTCGGAACTAGGCCAACAGGGAACATAATGATAAATGGGGAAAAGGTTGAAGTTGCCAAAGATTTTCCCTTGCTTGAATGTATAGTTGATGATCACATAAGCAGCAGTCAAGACAGCAAGAGACTGGTTACATTGGGTAAATCTGCTGCACAAGACCTCTATAGAATATTGAAAAGCAAGGATGTTGCTTTGAGGACTAAAGTAGGTCAACCTAAGCCATGGTATATATATTTTTTAACTTTAATTTTTAAAATCATTTTATTGGGGGCTCATACAACTCTTATTACAATCCATACACACATCTATTGTATGTCAGGCAGATTTGTACATTTGTTGTCATTATTCTCAAAACATTTTCTTTCTACATAAGCCCTTGGTGTCAGCTCATTTTTAACCCCCCTCCCTGTTCTCCCTGCCCTCATGAATACTTGATAATTTATAATTTTGTCATATCCTACATTGTCCAATGTCTCCCTTCACCCACTTCCCTGTTGTCCATACACAGGGAGGAGGTTATATGTAGATCCTTATAATCGGTTCCCCCTTTCTAACCCACCTTCCCTCCACCCTTCCTGTATTGACACTCACCACTGGTCCTGAAGGGATCTTTTGTCCTGGATTCCCTATGTTTCTGCTTCCTATCTGTACCAGTGTACATCCTCTGGTCTAGCTGGATTTGTAAAGTAGAATTGGGATCATGACAGTGGAGGGGAGGAGCATTTAAGACCTAGAGGAAAGTTGTATGTTTCATCATTGCTACACTGCCCCCTGACGGTAAGCCATGGCATTTTCAATTGCTTCATATGCATGTGAAAATGGGACGCCAAACAAGGAGGACCAAAGAAGAATTGAAGCATTTGAATTGTAGTGCTGGAAAAGAATATTGAAAGTATGGATTGCTAAAAGAACAAACCAATCCATCTTGGAAGAAGTATGGCCAGAGTGCTCCTTAAAGCAGGACCTGAAGGTTAAGGTGAGCTGCATGAAGAAGTGGTGCAATTGCCCACCGTCTCCACCCCTGTCATGGTACCTTCCTTCTCCCAGTCTGCACCTATGGCCTCCTGGGGAGTTCCTAATGATGAGTGGACTGAGGATCAGAAAACTCATGTGTGGTTTGCTGATGGCCCTGCACGAAATGCAGACACCACTTGTGGCAATCACATCCTCTGGTGCCAATTTGACTAGGAGTCTGGGGGTGGAGTCTAGTCTGTCAATCTGGAGATAGCCAGTGAGGCCTCTGTGTGGGCATGGCTTTCTCCTGAGAATTCTGGGAAGTCTCAGGGTACTTCCTAATTGGGAGTGAGAGAATTGACACACTCTCTCTTGGGAAGACGGTGTACCGACAAGACAACATGTCAGCATGATCTAGATCCTGAGTCCTGGAGACTGGAGATGCCGGAGGAGAAGCCACAAGGGCTTACCCGATGGAACCATACCTCTGGGGCTGGAGAAGTCACATGGAGACTCTTGCCAGTGCTGAGATGCTTCTACTGCCAATGGATACTGTTGATGGACCCTGAGCCCTGGAAACGGAGAGGCATGGGGAGACCCCTGCCAGCGCCGGGATGCTTCTACTGCCACTGGATACACAAGACTGCATCCACTGACCTGTGATTATCCAGGTGTCATTGCATGTACTTCGTGAGTCAGAAGGAGACGTTATAGACTGGTATCAGACATATGGTCTAATATCATACTTATGACCTTAGACTGGACTGGATTGGGAGACTTTCTCAATGTTCCATTCTCTTGTATATAAACCTTTCCCTTATATCCATATTCATGTTTATGAATTTGTTTCTCTAGTCTACCCTAACACACCACTTGAGAATGGAGAGGAGTAGCAGCACTATATATAACCCCGTTCTGGGATCTCCCTGCGAAGGACAGTAGTGAAGGGAAAACCTCCCATGGGGCAGAACTTCGAGCAATACACCTGGTCATTCGTTTTGCCTGGAAGGAGAAATGGCCAAATATACAACTATATATTGATTCATGGGCCGTGGTTAATGGTTTGGCTGAAAGATCAGGAAATTGGAAGAAAAATGCTTGGAAAATTGGTGACAAGACTGTTTTGGGAGGAAAATAAAAGACTGGGGAAGAGGTAGGTGGATAGACCTCTCTGAATAGGCCAAGAAAATGAAGATAATTGTGTCTGATGTGAGTGCTCACCAAAGGACTACCTCTGCTGGAGTTTAACAAGCAAAGTTGTATCATCTGTACATGGCAGGTTGTCATCCAGCCTTCCCTCAGTCCTGATGCCCATTTTGATTCATAGAAACCAACTTCCCTGTTAATTTGCTCAGCAGACAGATTAGATAAATATGGTGAAAGGAGGCAACCCCGATGCACACTTTTCCCGATTTTAAACCATGCAGTTTTCCCTCCCGTTTAAACAACTGCCTCTTGGTCCATCTATAGGTTCCGTGGGAGCACAATGAAGTGTTCTGGACTTCCCACTCTTCTTGGCATCGCCCACAAAGCACGAGTAAACCTCTTTCTGGTATTCTCTGCTTTCAGGTGAAGATCCATCTTACATGAGCAATGAAAGCCCTTATTCCATGTCCTCTTCTGAATCCAGGTGGAATTTCTGGCAGCTCCCTTTCCATGTGTCATTGCTGCAGCCACTATTGACTGTGCTGCAGAAAAAATGTGCTTGTCTGTGATAGAAATGATGCTCTACAATTTGAACATTCTACTGGGTCCCCTTTCTTTGGAATGGTTAGCCAAGTAGCTGTATTCCAATTTCCTGGGATTGATGAGTGAGTGCTTCAAGTGCATCATCAGCTGGTTGAAACACTTCAGTTGGTATTCCATAAATTTCTGGAGCCTTGTTTTTAGCTAATGCTTCCAGAGCGGTTTGGACTTCTTCTTTCAGGACCATTGGTTCTTGTGCATCTGCTACCTCTTGAAATGGTTGACTGTTGACTAGTCCTTTTTGGTACAGTGACTGTGTATTCTTGTGTGTACTAAATGAAAAGTCCTTAGATAATGAAGAGAGCTAGTGAGGCAGACTATCCAGATGCAATTGGCTCAAAATATGACAGAAATAAATTAGAACCAGAGTTTTCATTCTGCTGAACACACGGACTCTATGAGCTGGAACTGATTTAAAGGCATCTAACAGTAACAGAGAGCTCTGGGGATGCAAGTTACACATGGGGCTGCTGTTAGGTCAGGAGTTCAAAACCACCAGCTGTTTTGTGAGAGAAAGCCCTAGCATGAGTTACAATGTCTAGTCCTGTAAGGAGGAACAGATTTGGAAATCCACAGGGCAGTGTCCTAATGGGTCACTACAAAGTGACTCGATGTGGTACATTTGTTTGTTTGCTAACAACAACAGGACCAGGGTCTAAATGACTTTACCTATCTCTGACTCCCACCTTATTTATGATATATTCTCTTTTTTTGTGGCATCACTGCCCTCTGGTAGTCGTGGGAGCTACCCAGCGCTGCTCCTGAGAGCCGCCCCTGGATTTGAACCATCAACCCCACGGGCTGCAGTCCTGCACTCAACCACTTATGCCACCAGGGCTCAGCCCGACTCCCACCTTATTTAATATGGGCTTCATTCAAGGCTGCTGGAGTGGAATTGTGGTCTATCCCTGCCCAGGTAGTACATGTTTGCTACTGGGAAGACCCAGGTCACAGGTTTATACTATGGTGCAAATGACTTCGAATCTTTCAAAGAAAGTCACCCCACAAGGCAGTTTCTATGCCTAGGAAGCAAGAAGTTTCCAGGGAAAAGGGTCCAGAGAAATAATTCAGCATGAACTCATTCAAGCCAGGCAGAAACGACCCAAGTCGTCACCTAGTAGTCATGTGGTAGAAAACAACATACCCACTGTCCCACATCATCCATGCACAAAGCATTTGTGGATTAATCTGTGCTAGCTGCCCTAGAGAGATACTGAGTCAAGACAAGAAATGTTTTTGTTTTCCTGAGGCCTACAGCCTGACAGGGATGACACACATATGCTAGTTCAAGATGCCTTTAGAAGCCACTGATTTGGGATGCCGCCTTCATAGTACACCAATATCTGCAAGTCACATACAACTCTTCTAGAAGGTTCTTCTGCTGTCTCTTCCTGGACCAACACTATAGTGTTTTAAACACTAAACGCCATGATATATTTTGACACCCCATGGAGGAAGTCATCTTTTCTAGACAATTGTGGTTCTTCTCTTACAGTCCCAGATGAACTTCCGAAGTAGTTTTTGAGTAACTCACTGTGGCGGTTATGTGCTTATGTAAGTTTCATGATTGAGATGTAGGGGTGGAGTCTAGCCTGTTAATCTGGAGAAAGCCATTGAGTAGCCAATGAGGCTTCCGTGTGGGCATGGCTTTCTCCTGAGACTTCTGGGAAATCTTCTGGAACATTTCTCTCATGGAGATTGAGAAGCTATCTCCCCAGTTGTTGGGAGTTAGTCTCAGAGACAATGAACTACGGACAAGACAAGATGGCAGTGTCCAAGGAACTGGACGAGCCAGAGGAGAAGCCACATGGACTTACCCTGATGGAATCACACCTCTGATGCTGGAGAAGCATGTGGAGGCCTGCCAGCGCTGAGTTGCTTCTACCACCACTGGATGCTGTTGATGGATCCTGAGCCCTGGAAGCGAGGAGCCCTGGGGAGATCCCTGCTGGCACCAGGACTCTACACCCACTGTCCTGTGACTTCGTGAGTCGGAAGGAGACTTTGTAGACTGGTATCGGGCATATGGGCTAATGTCGGACTTATGACTTTGAACTGGACTGGGGTAGGGTGCTTTCTCAAAGTCCCATTCCTCTTGTATATAAACCTTTCCCTTATATACATATGCGTGTCTATGAGTTTGTTTCTCTAGTCTGCCCAGACTAACACACTCACCTATGGAATCTTCTTGATCTCTCTCTCTCTCTCTCTCTCTGTCAGGGGGTGGGCGCTCATTGTTGCCCTCTGGAGCTCACAAGCTTGTCAGGAAGCATCATCAAACAAGAAGCAAAGAGCCACAAGAGGAATCTCAAGATCCAGGCAGCAGGAGCCAAAAAGGAGAGGAGTCTGTAAAAAAAATAGCTTCTGTGAGTTCCCATGCTCCTTCCGGCTCCCAAGGCAGAAGGCTCACCAGAAGAGGTGGCATTTGGAGGTGACAGTTAACACTGGACATTGATGGATGGAAGGGAGTTTGTCAGACACAAGAAGAATCCCTTGGAGCTGAAGTGAGAGAGAACTTGGAGACCATCCATTTCTCTGCAGAAACGAATGGGTGTGCCAGCCTCAGGAGGTAGGGTACGGCTCTCTGACGACGTCTGAGCTCAGATTTGAGCTGGAGGAGTCAGAGAAGGTGCTAGAAGGCTGTGCTGCTCGAAAGGGCTTTCCTATAAAAGTAACATGGAGATGGACGTGGGCTCTGAGAGCTGTGAAGGGGCGGGCCGTCCTCCCTGGCCAAAAAGTAGAAACACTACCGAGTTGCGGGAGGGACTGAAAAATCTCCGCGCTCACAGAAACCGCTAGTTTCCGGATCATTTTCTTAAAGCCAAGATCCAGCAACTGAGGGTCCCACCCCGGGGACCCGCGAGGTCCCAAGGCGGCGGCGGCCTGCAGTTCGGCTTTCCCGGCGTGGTCAGCCTCGGAGAAGACGTGCCCGAGGCGCAGCTTAGAGGAACAGGAAGGCGGAGCTGAATGCTTTATGTCAGAATCGACCAATGAGATAGCGGCACGCTGTTGCCAGGGCTACGGAGGCTGGTCGCGAGGAGGGGGAGCCTGGGCGTTGGGGGCGGGGCCTGGGCGGGGCTTATATAAGAAGGTGCGGGCGTGCCGGGCAGGGCGTGGGGTCGGTGGCTGCTGGGCGGGCGGGGCGCAGGCCGCGGGGCCCGAGCCGGGGGGAGCGAGCGAGCGGAGGCGCCGAGGACCCGATTCACTCGCTGGGGAGACCTATGGGCCGAAGCCGTTTAAATGCGTTTTAAGGCGAGTGCGAAGAGGGCGGGGGGGGGGATGGGGGGGAGGTGTCCCTTGGGGTGGTTCGAGGAGCCTCGGCCCGCGGGCGCCCTCAGCTCCAGGGCTGACCTGTTCCCCGGGCTCGGCCCTCTTGCCTCCTCAGCAGGGGCCTCGGCTCCGCAACTGCCACTCCTCCTCGGGGTGTTGCACAAGTTTCGAGGTCACCGGCGACCCCCCCTAGCAGCGCCCCTGGCTCTGACCCCCGTGAAGGAGGACGGAGCTTGGTAAGGGGGTGAGGGCGGAAGGGGGGGGGCGCCGAATCAGGACGCTGCACTGGGAAGGATCACTTGAGACAGAGTCTCCACCTTGCGATCTCGCGTGACCCCCACCCCTCGTGGCGCACCCCCCCTTGTGTGCTCAGAATCCTAGCACCGTGAGACTAGCCATCCCCACCCCCGCTGACCACCTGGAAGACTGAGGCCCTAAGTGGAGACCAGCCCACCCCGCACCTGGCAATGGGGTGGAGTGGGCCAGTGGCTGCTGGGTGCACGTGGGCAGGGCCGAGGGCCCTGGAACCTTCCCCACTAAGCTGCCCTGCTCTCTTGTCACGCTCCCTCCTTCCCGGGGTTTCAGAACTGGGAAATACCCCCCCACCCCCACCCCCAAAAACCCTTCCGTTTGACAGATGGAAACCACTGAGACTGGGGGCGGCGATGGCATCAATGCACCAGTGATGATGCCCTGGCCCAGTCTAGAGGCCACGATCCCTGCCCACGCCCAGCCTTCCCAGGGAAACTTAAGTTGTCAGGCGTGTGCTGGGAATGGGATTTGGCCGGCCTGGTACCCTGACCTGAGAAGGTGAGGGAGGGGGCAGCAGAGGCCAGCCCCCCACTGGCCCTGTCTTTCCCTCTACACTCTCCCTACCCCCCACCCCCACCCCTCTGCAGTGTGTTGCATACTTTCTAAGGCGGCAGCAGCGGCCCACAGCGGTGCCTCCCTCCCGCCTGTGGGCACCTGCTTCTCCCCGGCATGGCTGGCTACTTGAGCGAATCGGACTTTGTGATGGTGGAGGAGGGCTTCAGCACACGAGACCTGCTGGAGGAGCTCACTCTGGGGGCCTCGCCGGCTACTACGGTGAGGGCCTGGGGCGGAGGGCGGGGTGGGTCCTCTGCCCTCTGTGGCTCTGCTGAAAGGGCCCTCAGGACCCTCCTTTCCTGTGACTTGTTCCGTATCCAGCCCTTTCTGTTTGCAAGGGAAGCTCTCAAAAAGCTCACTGTCATTGAGTCATTTCGTTTTAACCCGGGTACTTAGTCCTTGTCCCTCCAGCTGCCTCTCCTCTCATGAGTTCCCACCGTTATTTATCCAGCTCTCCAGACCAGAAACCTGGGAGTCTTCCTCACATGCGCGCTGGGTCCCTCAACGCCCACATCTGCGCATCACCAAGCCCTGTGGATTCTGCCTCCTTAAACCACCCACTCTCTGGCTCTTCTGGAATCTCAAGGCGGAGTTCAGTCTTCTTCTGTCTAACAGGTCCCCCTACCATCTCTCCAACCACGCCCTGCTGCATTCCCACCCCCTCCAACTCTATTGCAGCCCGCTCAAACCAGGATTCTGTCGCAGCTCCCATTGCCCTCAGCACCAAATCAGAACGCCTTGTCTGATACAGGGATGCCTGCCTGCCTCCACTGCCCTGCTTCGGGCTCTTTCCACAGCGTATATCCTGCTCCCTCAGCGCTGAACTACTCAACCCATACTTCCTCATGATGCCATGCCTTGGCCCAGGCTGTGCCCTCTTCCAGGCCCTCTCCCTTTCCGTTTCTCATCCCATCTCATCTGTGCCATCTTTTTCTGATGGCCCCAAGAGGAGTTATTGCCTCCTTTCTCCATGGCACCCCAACTGCACTTTGTGGAATAGATTTGTAATTTCTAAGGAGTTCTTTCTCTTCCAGACACAGCCTTCGCATGCCAGGGCCCTGCCTAGTCGCCTCTGTCCCTGAGCATAGTACCGGGCACCAAATGGGCCTCGGTATAAAAAGTATTGCATAAAAGAGAGACAGTCCTTGGGCGTTCTGGTGGTGTAGGGGTGACATGTTGGGCTGCTAACTGCAAGGTCAGCACTTTGAAACCACCAGCTGCTCCTCAGGAGAACAGCTTCGCCTTTCTACTCCTGTGGCGTTGCCCTCGTGGAAACCCACTGGGACACTTCTCCGGGTCACTATGGGCCAGAACTGACTCAATGGCAGTGCATTTGGTGTGGGTTTGGGGGGGTCCCAGGAAGGGTTTGTCATGCCTCACCCTCAGCCTCACACAGGGATAGTCCTCCTCGAGTCAGATGAGTGGAAGTGGCAGAGGGACTACTTCAGGGACCTGGGGGCGGGGGTGAGGGTGGGGGAAGGAGAGCACTTACTGTGCCTCCGGGGGATTTGCCCTTTGATGGAGAAGAACGCTGTGTACATCACACTAAGACATGGCAAAGTGCGCTGGCTGCTACCCGGGCACAGCTGCCTGATCCATTGGGGAAGGGGACTGATCCATTGAAACCTGAAGGTGGACTAGGATTTGGTCTGGCAGAAGTGGGAAAGGGATCTGAAAAGGAGGGCCTAGCAGGAACAGACTTTTGGGTGGGACATTGGTCCACCCTACAGATAGAGGTAGAGTTGGACTGGGGCTGGATCAGGGGTGGGATGGGAGCCAGGTGCCATCTCACACCCACCCCTTTTGTCGCACAGGGTGAGGTGGCTGCTTTCTTCGTGGCCGACCTGGGAGCCATAGTGAGGAAGCAGTTCTGCTTTCTCAAGTGCCTGCCACGAGTCCGGCCCTTTTACGCTGTCAAGTGCAACAGCAGCCCGGGTGTGCTGAAGGTCCTGGCCGAGCTGGGGTTAGGCTTCAGCTGCGCCAACAAGGTGAGCCCCTGCCTCCCAGCAGCACGCTGGGGCTGGCTGCCTGCCCAGCATACACAAGACTGGGCTGGTGGGGGTGGACCCTGGGGATGCAGGCATGAGCTGCAGGTGGCTCCTGTGTTCTGGGAGGATGGGGGCCAGAAATGAGGAGCTCTGAGCTGGGTTTTGTCATCCTTAAAGCTCTGCCTTGGAACCTGAGGTGTCCCTGGGTGCGTGGGTCACCTTTATAAAGGAGATTTTTGAACTTCAGGGCCTATGTGGCCATCTTCCAATTAAAAAGCAAAAAGCTTTCCTAGCATTGGTTTTATTTATTTACTTTCTCCTATAATGTTGATCACGCGTGACCCCATTTTCTTAACTGATCTCTAAGGTCTTTGTATATGCATGCCTGCATATGTGTGCATGTCTCTCTGTGTGTGTTCTGTTGTTTCCTGATTACATGTCAGTTGGTGCCTCAGTTCCCGTTTCTCTTTAGATTTATTTTGCAAACATACTTTGTTGCACACTTCCTAAATATTCATTGAGCTCCCTCAATAGGCTAGTGCCTGTGCTCTGTCAGGCTGGCATTTCAACTTTCATTTCACTCTAGCCTTACTCTTAGCTGCTGACGAGTCCACTCAGAGTGACCCTCTGCACCGTGGAACAAGGCACTGGCCGGCCCAGCACCACAGTCACAATTGTTGTTACGCGTGAACCCCTTGTTTCAGTCACCATGTCGCGCCATCTTACCGACAACAGCAACGACCGCCAGCCTTGCAGACTAGACCTTCTCCTCAGCATACAGTTCTGGACATAGCTCATTTGTTCATCCAGCTCCTCTTTACTGAGCACCTGCTATGGGGCCAAGGACTATTCTAAGTGAGCATTTAGCAGTGAACAGAAAAGCCCCTTCCTCCTAAGGCTTGCCTTCTAGAAAACAGGCAAGCTAAACGATGATGGGTAGATATCTGAGTTGTGTCTCAGAGAGGTGTTTTCAACCGCACATACAGCGGAGCGGGAGTCCTGGGAGGGAGGATTGCCATTTTAAAGACTCTTCCCAATGAAGGCTCCTCAGAGGGCTGAAGGAAACCGGTCCGACTGTGCGGCTGATGAGGGGGAAGTGTGCGCTGGGCAGAGGGAGCAGCCTGGGCAAAGGCCAGGAGATGGGCTCATGGCTGGGCACCTGGGTGTGCGACAGTGGCTTGGCTGGCCTTGATGATCAGCACTGGTGGTTCTGAGAGGGGTTCCTTACTTCGACATGGTGAGGTGAGTGCTAGAAAGACTCCTGGGGGAGGAAGCAGGAGAGGCAGCTTGGGTGAGTTCACAGAACTGGAGGCTGTTCTGGGTAGAGAGAAGGGTGCATCAGGACGAGGTGGTCAGTACGGACAGGCTGGCTTGACCAGGGACCCCCCTGTCAGTGACCTTAGTACTAGGTGTGTCTCTCCCTCATGCCATCTGCACAGTCTCTTTGTAGAAGCCAGCCTCCCGGGCAGGGGGATTTGCACGCCTCACTAGGCGTATGCACTGTATAGAAAGGTCGCGAGGCGCATAACCCAAAGGCAAAAAAACAGCTGCCGTAGAACTGAGTCCGTCTCCTGGCGTGCAGAGTAGAATTGCACTCTCCAGGAGGTTCGAGGCCATGTCCGTGTGGAAGCAGACCCCCCAGACCTCTGCAGGGGCTCCCCCGGCCGACTCTCCTGTTAGTAACTGAATGCCCAACGGTTCCACTATCCGGGCACGCCTTGTGACGTGCATGGAAAGCTAGACGGACACCACTGCTATCAAGTTGAGTCCAGCTCACAGTGACCCCTAGGACAGAGCAGAGCAGCCCCCCGGGGTCTCCACAGTGGCCATCTTTGCAGAAGCTGACAGCTCCATCTCTCTCCTTCCTCTGAAGGGTCTGGTGGGCTCGGACGGCCAACCTTTCAGTGAGCGGCCAAACCCAGAGTCACAGCGCCACCGGACACCGGGGTTTGTAAGGTGTGTGCCCCAACCCAGCACCACTGAGTGGCTGTGGACTCCAGGGACTCTAGGGGACCCAGCGGCACTGCTCCACGGGGATTTCAAGACTGTAAATCTTTACGGAAACAGCCTCATCTTTGCCTCTTTCTTCCTGGGAGCCACTGGAGGGGTTGGATCCCCAGCCTGGTGTTTAGCAGGCCATGTGCTTAATGCACAGCACCACCAGGGCCCCCTTGTGAGGTGTGTAGGGGGTGTGATTTCCCTCTCACCGCCGAGCCACGCAGGCCTAGTTGCACCCAGCTTGCTGGTAGCAGAGCTGGACTTTCCTCCTGGCTGCTGCCCGTAGCGACTGGGAGACTCGGCAGAGGAGCGACGAGCAGGACCCCGTCTCACTGCTGGTGTCCTGAGCTCCAGGGCTGCGGCACTGGGCCCTCGGGACTCGGGACCTCGCTTCAGGTCACCCGAGACTCAGAAGGACCGTGGCCTTTGGAGCATTTCAAAGTCGCTTCCGCTGCGGCGTGCTGCTGGAGGTGGGCAGGCAACTTGCCAATGTTTTCTGTACATGACCTCACTTATTCCCACAACAGCCTCGTGAGGTCACTGACTGACATCCCCCTGGGAGGCACTGGGGTGGAGCTGCTTGGCTGGGGTCAAGTACTGAGGAGTGGCAGCGTGGTGTCTCTTCCAGCAGTCTAGGGCCACGGGTGGCTGAGCTGGGACTCAGAGGGCTAGCGGCGTGCGTTCAATCAACTGCAACCCCCTTTGGTGCATTTGCAAGAAATGACTCCTCTTCTGGTCGGCCGTATGGTGTTGTCACCTTCAAAAGCACCTTGCTGAGTGGACTCAGATGGAGGGCGGGGCAGGAAGGCACAGACACGCAGTGGATGGCGTGGCCCTGGAGAGGACCCTTTCAAAGACCTGGGGCCCTTGCTCCATTCCACCCCTTGTTCTCTTTAGCACCCCCTCCCCTCTTTAAAAGCATTTCCAAACCTTCCTGGATGCCACGTCCTCTCGAGTCTAATTCCTTGCCCCATCTTCATGTCCTTACCTGTCTTCACCGGCAACCTCCACCCGCATTGACCCCGTTCCTCCGTGCCCATCTGAAACCCACGTGTCCTGACCACGGCCATCCTCCCTCTTCCCAGCCTCCGCACCGCCTAAGTCCAGCACCTTCTTTTTTTTAACGACTAGTATTTTTGGAGGTGAAAACTTTAAGTATTAATTCTGACAATTCTGCTCATACCTCTCAGAAGAGGAGGCACGAGCTTAGGTCACCGGAGCTCATCGGCAGCAGGAAGGGGTTGGGAGTGTGGGGCTTTGCTTTGGGGATGGAGCTCCAGAGCCCATACTTTGCATGCGCGAGGCCCTCAGTTGGATTCCTGGCGTCCCTGAAGGAGTCCCGGTAGTGCAGATGGTCTGTGGTTTGAATCCACTGACCGTTCCAGGGGAGGCAGATGATACAAGGTTTGCCTCGGTAAACACTGATAGCTTTGGGGACCTGGTGGAGCGACTCTGCTTCCTGAGAGGGCCCCTGTGAGCTGGACATCACTCGTGGGAGCGGGTGTAGTCTTTTCCAGGTATTGTGATGTGGGCATCAAAGAAGAATCAGTGCAGGGGAGGGACGGCGCAGGGGAAGCACAGGAAAGTGCCGGGGACTGCCAAAGGAACAGACAAATCTGTCTCAGAAGAACAGTCAGAGAACGCTCCTTCAAAGTAAGGAAGCAAAGACTTCTTCTCTACTCATAGGACATGTTCTCAGGAGAGATCATCTCTGCCAAAGGACAGCATGCTCGGTCAAGTGGAGGGGCAGCCCCAAAGAGGAAGGCCCTGGACCAAGTAGACTGAGGCAGCCGCTGCAGCAATGGCTCCAACACCAAGATGAGCAACTGTCAGGCTCGCCAAGACCGGGCGCGGGTTCAGTCTGTCGCCCAAAGGGCTGCGTTGACCTGGGACCAACCTGATGGCACTGGATAACAACGACATACGTCTGTCCCATGGAAACACTGAAAATCTCCTGGCGACTTTCGAATAAAGTCTAACGTCTGAAGGCCACTCCCATAGTCTCTAACGTTCCCACGTAGCTTTAGTCTCAGCAGCTTTGAAAACCCTGTTGGTGTTTCTAGACCCAGGGCAGGGGCACGCTCCGTGGTTACCTTTTGAGCCGACCTTGCAACAATAGTCCACACAGAGAGCATTTCAACAGAGAAACCCCCGCGTGACATCGTCCTGGTTTTCAAGAAGTCACAAGGATACAAGACGACACGGGAAGACTGCTCTGCACCTGGCCCGCCCTCCCCGGGCACCTCTGCCAGAGACGACTCCTTCCACGCAGGCACCAGCCTGCCAGCCTGGGTTGGCTTGTGAAGGAGTGGCCTGCCCGCTGCGTATTAGTCACCCTTTCCTGGAGACGTCTCTCTCCTCAGTCCCTGGAGTCAGCTTGGCCACGTCTTCTGTCGGTGGTGGCTGTGGAGTGGACTCCAGCTCCCGGGGACTGGTGCGTCACCAAGGGAGACATTGCCCGGTCCTGTGCCATCTTCAGGATGGTGGCTCCCTCCAGCCCGTTGTTGCAACCTTGGTCTATTTTGGGTACCTCCCAACCCAGGTCTCACCTTCCAGCACAATATCAGACAATAGTCTTGTGATTCATGGGGTTTTCTTTGGCTAATTTTTGAAAGTAGCCAGCCCTTCTTTTAAGGCTTTCTGTTTCTGGAAGTTCTGCTGGAACTCATCGCTGTGGGGGACCCTGCTGAAACATTGGTGGTGTCACTTCTAGATAGTAGAAACACACAAGCCACCATAGTACAGCAGACCGACTGTGTGTGTGTATGTGTGTGTACGGTGGTGGAGGGAGGGGGTCTTGAGTCTCAATTCCTGCCATTGGATGGATTCCAACGCATCATCATTTTTCTATAGAGTTTCCAAGACTGTAAATCTTTACGGGAGGGCCGACCCTGGTGGTGCAGTGGTTGTGTGCAGGACTGCGGCCCACGGGGTTGGCGGTTCAAATCCAGCAGCAATTCTCCAGGAGCAAGGCTGGGCCTCCTACTCCCACCAGAGGGCAGTGATGCCCCCCTCCCAAAATAAAATCTTTATGGGAGCAGATAACCTCATCTTTGCAATATGCCTGGTGGGTTCGAACCAACAATCTTAGTTTGCAGCCCCACACCTAACCCACAGTGCCACCAGGACACTAGTCTACCCCACTGCCACTGCCTTGATTCCAACTCAGAGGGTTTCCCAGGCGGTAAATCTGCCTCTTCTTTCTCCTATGTAGTGGTTTGTGGGCTTGAACTGCCGACCTGTGCTGACCTGCCAGCACCCTGTAGTTTATGGCCCTCTACATGCCATATTTTTCTAGATTTGGTCTCAGGCCCTTTCTCATATATACTTTCCCTTTCTGGGGAGATTTCCTCTCCTCCTGTGGCTTTAAGGCAGCTGTAGGTCACTCACATTTTGACCAGCTCAGACCTGTGCGAAGAAGCTCCAAAAAACTGGTGGAAAATCGGAATGAAAAGATCATGGCGTTCCCCACAAACTTTTTGAAGCTTTGTGAAGCCTCGTGTATCCAGCTGGTGACTTGACCACAAGGTGTCTTCAGATAGTCTCAGGAATGGCTCCTCCCTCTGCTGCCGGGGGACTCTTATGTCCTACGTAGCTCTTCCCCACGTAGGCTTGAGTTTCTCCTACAGTGCCTGCAGCAGCCCAGAACCTCCTGGCCTTCCCTCCGCCCATATCCATGCGCAAGTCTGAGCCTGTCACTCCCCTTCTTGACCCACTTCAGACACATTCCCATTCAAGGAAACCCGTATGTGGCCACCTCACTTTCTCTGCCACCTCACTCAGAACCCATCTTCACCCCTCTTGCGCCTGCCCTGCCCAGACCCTCCAGTCTCATCGCTGTTCCTCCATCATGCCCAGACCCTCCACCAAGCTGTTCTCTCCACAGAAAACATCCTTTCCTCCCCACTTGGCCCAGCCAAGCTCTTCTGCAGGGCTCAGCTGCACTTTCTGAGCCTCAGCAAGACCATCCTTCACCCCTGATCTCTAGCATCCTCCCCACCCCCAGCCCCGCCCCCCAGCTTCTCCTGTACTTAGTCTTCAAGGCTTACCTCCCAGGTGTAATTCCACGGTCACGCACTCCAGAGGGTCCAGAGGTCCTGTGTCTTCACGAGCCTGGTGACTCACTAGGTGCTCCATCTGTCAGTACAGATGGCCTTTGCCAGCGTAGATCTGCGGTTAAGAGCAGGGTTGCTCCAATCTGATGGTCCTGGTTAGAATTGCAACTCATCATGCATCGATCTATCCTGCGGGACTTTGGACAAGTGACTTCGGTGAGCCTCTGTTTCCTTTCTCATATAATTATTACAAGAATTCCGTGAGAACACATCAACTGTTTAATATCGTGACTGAAAAACAAAACACCCAAAAAACAAACTAAAGTAACAACCACACACACACACACACACACACACACACATACACACACACAAACTTTCCTGAAAGCTAGTACTTACCGCTAGAAAGTCGATGCTGACTCAGCAACCCTAAAAGACAGGGTGGAACGGCGCCTGTAAATTTTTGATACTGTTTTTGGGAGTAGATAGCCTCGTTTTTCTCCTGCAGAGTGGCTGGTGGTTTCAAACTGCCCACCTTGTGGATCACAGCCCAACATGTAGACACGACACCACCGGGGCTCCCATGACAGACAATAGCTATTATTGAAATGTTTATCATCAAAGTGAAATCACAGGTCCCCAAAGCGCTGCCATCTCGCCTTCCTCTCTCTTCATCACACGTGGTGAAACGGGAAGCAAAGCCTTTTCACATCCACTCAGACCTCCAGGCGGGGACAGGGACAGCCATCTCTGGAAACAAACTGTGATGGCAGCGATTCCTCGAGTGGGTTGGGCCTGTGCATTTGTTCAGCTGGCTTCCTGCCTTGGTCAGCACCAGCAGGTTGCGATAAACAGTGCAGGGGCCCTGGCTACCGCTGACTTCCCTGGCTTCCCGATTATCACCAGGTAGGGCCAGGCCTGCCTTCACCCTTCATTCAGCTTTACCTACTTTGCACCAGTCATGCTTCCGTGGTCCTCAACGTCTCTGCTGGGTTAGCTCACTCACTGCAGTGGCCACACAGAACTCAGACAACAGTCACAATTAGGTGGGCGTATTAGGGATGTGAATTGCTTACCGGAAGTCAGGATCAGCAGACAGTACGGATGCAGTTACCGGTCCACAGCAACACCCCTCCTCAACTGGCTGCCCAATCTCTCTCCAATCCTGAGACTTGGAGCCACAGGGTCCCCTGGGCCAGTGCCTCCATGGACCAGGAAGCCAGCCTGTCACTCAGCCTCACAGTTGCACAGTCTCCGGGCTGCCACTCTTGTTTAGTCTCCATGTCACAGTTTCTGGGGCATCTGGCCCTCTGCTAGAGAGCTTGAATATGCTCTTCCCATGGCCCTGTGCCTCTCTATTCGGGTCTGATTGCTCTTCTGTACAGAGGGATGGCTTGGAGGGGTATGTGGTTTTTGTCCTTTAGTCAGCCATTCCCCAAGAAAAATGACATGGTGACTTTCTTTTTTTTTTTTTGGGGGGGGGGGGCATCACTGCTCTCCGGTGGTGGGAGTAGGAGGCCCAGCCCCACTGCTGGAATGGAACCTCCGTCCCAGTGGGCCGCAGTCCCGTGCACAACCACTACGCCACCAGGGCTCAGCCCAAAATGATTTTTTTGGAGGGGGGGGGCCATCACTGCCCTCAGGTGGTGGGAGTAGGAGGCCCAGCTTTGTTCCGGGGAGCTGGAATCGAACCTCCATCCCAGTGGGCCGCAATCCCACGCACAACTGCTACGCCACCAGGGCTCTATGGTGACTTTCTAAAAAGCTTTTTACTGCAAATTGAGTGACGGTTTACAGAGCCAGCCATGATTCATACACATCTTACTTCATGTCCTTGATGGTAGCCACCCCCCCCAATGTAATATCTCACTTCCTCCCTGTACTTCCCTTTTCCACTCCTTTCTGATCCCTTCTTGACGCCTCGATTTAGTTCTTGGGGAGATGCTGCCCTAGTCATCTCAAATGGTGGAGGGCCGTAAGGAGCATGTTACCTCCCTGGCATCATTGTTCCCCTTATACATCTGCCTATTGTTTGAGTGAAAATTGAGCCATGGGGTTGAGGGCCACTGTCTTGGGAGTTCCTCCTATCTCTACCCGTCCTTTGAAAAATTATTTTGAGGGGACTGAGCCCCGGTGGCATAGTGGTTGAGCACAGGACTGCAGCCCACAGGGTTGGTGGTTCAAATCCAGCAGCAGCTCTCCAGGAGCAAGGCTGACCCTCCCACTCCCACCAGGGGGCAGTGATGCACCCCCCAAAATTATTTTGAGTTTCATTCTGTATTTTTCTCCCATCCAACTCAGATATTCTAATGTGGTCCCGTTCAAAGGTAGTGGCAGCTGGGCACCATCTAGTGTTCCCAGGGATGGCTGAGGTTCATGTGGATCTGTAGTCCATTGGACTAATTGCTTCCATGTGCCTTTAATTTTCTTCATTCTCCTCTGTTCTGGGTGGGGAAAGACCGGTAGTTGCATCTAGGATGGTGTCTGAAGTCACACCCTCTAGTAAAGTCATCCTAAAGAAACATCCCACCCTTAATCCAGTAACAGAGAACACGTTCCACAATGAGTTCATAGCCACAGGTCCAGACTTACAAAACATCTCATAAGGGGTGATAGCCAGAAGGGCCATACTAATGAATTACATCGCACAGATAGACCTATCTCTCTGAGCTCAATTTCGCCCGCCTTCAAGGGTGGCCAATGGACAGGGTCTTTCCGGTTGGTGCTGAGTTGCTCTGACACTTGGTGACCCAGTTTGTGTCTGAGCAGCACTGTGCTTCACTGGGTTTTCAACGACAGATTTTCAGAAGTAAATCATCGGGCCTTTCTGAGGGGCCGGTGGGTGGACCTGAACCTCTAGCCTTCCACTTAGCAGCAAAGTGCATTAACCATTTGCAACACACAGGGACTCCAAGTAAGATCACAGGGAGGTAATAATAAAGAAGGTCATAGGATAGGTCACTAAATAATATGATAGGGTCATTAGAAGCATTATGTAAAATAATGAACAAAGATATCTAACACTGAGAATTGCCAAGTTAAAACCAGGACCTTATTATGGAATAGTGATGGCTAAAGCTGCTTCTTTGTCTCCTCCCCGACTCCCTTCCCTGTGAAATGGATTCTGCTACCTACTGTTCCATTCGCCCTGTGAGCTTTGGTATCCCCCTCTGTAGACCAGTACTAATATCCATTGGATTAAATAAGTAATAAATAAAATAACTAAGCTAACTCGGTGGACAGCAAACTATGGTGATGAGCCAAGTTCAGCCTGCCGCCTGGTTTTCTGCAAAGTCCTATCAGATCACAGCCTAGCTCAGGGACTTACATATTGTCTCTGCCAGCTTTCACATCACAATGGCCATTGAATCATTGCAACTCTCTGGCCCTTTGAAGAAAACGTTTCCGATAGGTGATGCACAGCATCAAATGCAGCACTCGGCTGTGGTCAGTGCCCAGTGAGCATGGCTGCCATTCTCATCAGCACATTGTCTTGATCACTGTCTGTGGTGTGGATGCAGCAGCCAGGCTGAGAGGTGGGGAGGAAAGGAGCCCCTGAGGGGAAGCAGGCACCCGACACAGTGAAAATCATGGACAGAGCAGGTCTTCAGCTGTTTGTGACTTATTTCAAGAAGATGCTTGGTCTAGTGGGTTTCTTTGAAAAAATTAATTATTGCTTTTCATTTCTTTTTTTTTAGGCATCACTGCCCTGGTGGTGGGAGTAGGAGGCCCAGCCTTTGCTCCTGGGAGCCGGAATCGAACCTCCATCCCAGTGGGCCGCAGTCCCGCGCACAACCACTACGCCACCGGGGCTCAGCCTCATTTCTTTATTGTGATGATAGATAGAACATTTGCCAATTTAGCATTTACCACTTGCTGTCATGGATGACATTAACAACAATGTGCACCTGTTACTCATAGTCACTGCCGTGTTTTTATCATCCGTTGGTAGACTTTCTGACACACCAAGTAATATTCTCTCAACTTTAAATCTGCCAGAGAAATATGTCTGAAGCTCACTGTCAGATCCTCTGTGAGTCTGTATACTGCCTGCATGGGAATTAGAAAAGGGCATTCCCTTTCTCTTAAGGAAATTGTTTTAATCATTATGTTGATTCTGTCCCAACAACTGTGTTTTACTCCTGAGACCTGAAGAACTAGATGGTGCCCAGCTGCTCCTACCAACCTTCTGATCAGGCTCACAACAGGTAGATCTTGATATCATGGGAGCAGAATGTGGGACAAAACTCAAATTCATAAAAATCTAGACTTACTGGACTGGTTGAGACTGGAGGACTCCCTGAGACACTCTTAAATCTGGAGCCAAAACTTCCCCATGGAGTTATCTTTCAGCTAACTAAAGGATTGGGTCATAAAATAAACAATATTACTCATCAGGACTACGTATCTCTAAAAAGTCAAGAATGAGACCAAACATATCAAAATATGATATAATTTGCATTATATCAAAGATAAGAGGACAGGGAAATTAGAGTACTGGAAATGGAACAGCCTGAATGGAAAAAAATGAAGAAGTTGACATATCTTGAAAAAACTATCATCAGTGTCACTGAACAAATTATATAGAAAGTATCCGACGGGAACCCAATTTTCTGGATAAATGTTCATGGGATATAAAATAAAAATATTATTCAAAGAAAAGATGCTTTACTGCTAGGAGATGTGTCTATCATTCTGCCATGTATTCTGTGTGAATTATGCCCTGTGTCCACCCTCCACATTGTGCCTTGTTTAATGTGCTTTGCTGTCCACGGCACCTCTCCTTGTCATCAGTCCTAATTCTATGTATTTTTTGTCTTAAAGTGAGCCCCCCACCCCTGTCCATGTTGAAGACCTCCCATGCTTAGCTTTTAATTGTTTTAAACAATTTAATCCTCTATCCTTCCTTGGGCTCTTTGGACCCAGCAGACCCTGGTGCCTCCTCATGACCCACTTTGGCCCCCACAGGCAGAGATGGAGTTGGCCCAACAGATTGGCATCCCGGCCAGTAAGATCATCTATGCCAATCCCTGTAAGCAAATTGCCCACATCAAGTATGCTGCCAAGCATGGGATCCGTCTGCTGAGCTTTGATAACGAGATGGAGCTGGCCAAGGTGGCAAAGAGTCACCCCAGTGCCAGGTAAGCGGAGAACCATTTGCACAGGGAGGCTGGGCTGCTGTGTGTGTGTGTGGGGGGGGGGGCTTGGGGGAGTGTGGCGCTGACATGGAGAACTGAACTTTGGAGGAGGCATGCTGGTGTGCCCTCCCCTGGTGCTGGCCAGTCACTGGAGGTGGGACAGGTACCCCTGGACTGGGCCCAGGATGCCAGGTCTGGTTAGAACAAAGGCACTCTTAGCTAAGGTGCAGGCTGAAAGAAACCAGTAGGTTAAGGAGACCAGAGTTCTAGGCTCAGAAAGTAAGAGGGCAATGTCAGGAAAACTTCTCGAAGGAGGTGGTGTTTGAAGCCGACCTTGAGGAATAGATAGAAGCTGGCAGTGTTGAGGAAGCACGAACAGTGTATAGCGAGAACGGTGAACCTGGATGTCGGAAACAGCACGGGGTGTTGGGTGGAGAGGCAGAAGCAGGGCGAGGCTAGAACAGGTTGCAGACCAGAGGTGGAAGGAGGCGGTGGATGACACTGCCCTTGCACTGGGCCCCCATGCAAATAGGCTGCATAGATGGTTTGCTCAGACTGTGGCTTCCCCGCTGTTAACACTGGACTCCCTGGGGAGCCAGAGTGGGTGCTCTGTGAGGGAGAAGGCCAGCGGGGGTGGGGGAGCTCCTCATCTGCGGCATCTTCAGTCTTGTCATTTGTATATGACATTGAGGTTCTTCATAAGATTTTTCTAGATCAAAAGGCGGGCAGGGATGGAGGCTGATTAGGGCATCTGAGCTGCCCCAGGGAGAATTGGTGAGGCCTGACTCAGGGCTCAGCCGTGTTGGTGAGCGGACTGGACAGCACAGGGGGAGGTGGAGGGATGGCCTGGGGAGCTGCTGGGCAGGACGCAGAGAAGATGAGCTTGGGGCAGAGGAGGCGAGCTGCCCCAGCAGAGGTGCGATGCGTGTGTCCTCAGAATGGTTCTGTGTATCGCCACTGATGACTCCCACTCCCTGAGCTGCCTGAGCATGCAGTTTGGAGCTTCGCTGAAATCCTGCAGGCACCTGCTTGAAAAGGCCAAGAGGAGCCAGGTGGAGGTGGTGGGTGTGAGGTGAGCCCTGGCATCCTTGCCATCCCACCCATGCCGGGCCCACTGTCTGCCTCCTAGGACCTACTCATTGCCAGGGGAGGGGCTCCCAAGCAGGACCTATCACTGGTCCTGGGACTATGTTGCCCGAGAGTTCCCTGGGAGAGAAGGTGTGGAATGTCTTCCTGTCCTAACCCCCCAATCTCCCTAATGGTCTGTCCCAGAAGATTCCCCTCAGGGACCCAGGTTCCCCAGGATGTTGTCCCTTGGTCTGACCCTTTTCTTGCAGAGAGGAAAGAAGCGGTAATAAGGATCTCACAAGATAGCTTTAAGTTGTCCTGAACTTTGGATGCACCAGGCACTATGCTCCATGCTTCATCTGCAATAGTCCCATAGTCTTGTGTGTTATGAGGCCTGTTAAGGAAATCACTGTGTACCCTGTGAAGTGCCCAGAGCAGATGATCAGTCTTACGCTCAGCAGTTCATACATCATTTGTTTCAACTCCTCCCCAGGAGCCCCTCAGTGTTCTGTGATCCACCCCACGTGCTCCCTGGGTTCCCTGTTGTAGTCCTCCTCCTTTCCTCACCTTCTGAACCTTGTTCTTGGGTGAATGCTGTCCCTTGGATCGGCCACAGTGGATGACTCTTTCACAAGGGGGCATGGTCCAATTCCAGACCTAAAGGGGACAGAGGACCATAGTCTCAGAGTCCCACTGGCCAGCCTGACCTCTCACAATTGCAGCTTTGTTCTACCCTGTCCTCCCACTCTCTCCAGGATCCTCTCCTGCAATCCTTCTAACAGAACGTGGTAGTGGTAGCCAGACTCCATCTTGTTCGCCTGGTCTCAGAGTCGTGCGATGATTGCATGGTCCATTAACTGAGTTCATTGGACTTCGTTATTGCCACGTGTCTTTCATTTCCACCCCTCTTCTTTCCTCAGAATGGGGAGAGAGCCATTGTTTCACTTTAGTGGATGCTCATGAGTTGTTTTTTTAAAAATCATTTTATTGGGGGCTCATGAAACTCTTATCACCATCCATCCATCCATCCATCCATCCATCCATCCATCCATCCATCCACGGTACGCAAAGCACATTTGTACATTTGTTGCCATCATCATTCTGAAAACATTTTCTTTCTACTTAAGCCCTTGCTATTAGCTCTTCAGCTCATGAGATTTTAGACTTGCTCACACAGAATGGGTTGTAGAACTTGATTTCTGTGAACCGTGCAATACTAACAGACTTCGGCCTCCCCAAGACTATGGTCCTGATCCCCCACGCCTAGCAGCTTGTTTTGACAAGGAGCTTAGTTATATCTAAGAAGTATTCATAACGTCACCTTCGCCTTACCCCCAGCTTATAGGTAGGAGAACTAGACACGGGCAGGTTTAGTAACTTGTCACTGCCACGTGGTTGACTGAGAGGTATATCCAGCTCTGACTGACTCTGGCCCCCAGTCCTAACCCCGGAAGTCCAGCCCTGGGATGGGAAGGGAGGAGCACCAAGTGAGAGACCCTGGATCTAGCCTCCTGCTTCCCCTCAGGTGCCCCAAGGTCTTTGGTAACCCATTTAAGTTTGTCTGTGGGCAGGCCTGACCAACTGGGGCGCCCAGGCCACTCTGACTGGGGTAATCCAAGGTTCTCCTCACCTCCCCCCTCCCCAGTTTTCACATTGGCAGTGGCTGCCCTGACCCTCAGGCTTACGCTCAGTCCATCGCAGATGCCCGGCTTGCGTTTGAAATGGGCACTGAGCTGGGCCACAGGATGCACATCCTGGACCTTGGCGGCGGGTTTCCTGGCATCGAAGGAGCCAAAGTGAGATTTGAAGAGGTAACGCTGGGCCTGGGAGTGTCTGAGCTGGGTTCCGAAGGGTGGGGTAGGGGCCAGAGAAGGTTAGAGTGATCACCGGGTCCCGTGATGGGGGGAGGGGGGCGCTGTGAGCAGATCCTGTGTGCTGCCAGATGCGCGTGTTGCATTCTCTGGATCAGCTTGCTGGCATGCCATGCTGCAGCGAAGCAGATGCACGTACACCGACATTAACTCCCTTCCCGAACCTGCACGAACATCCAGCTCTGCCTGATGCCGGCCCATGTACTTCACATGCAAACAGGACACGTTTGCGTAAGTCAAAAACAAAGAATCCTGAAAGGACCAAGGACGGCCAGAAGAACAAGCCTATCTGTCTTGGATGAACAGTCAGAAAGCACCGTGGGAGCAAGGATGGCCAGACTTTGCCTAACGTACTTTGGCAGTGTTCCTGGGAGAGAGTCTGGAAAAGGATAGCATGCTCGGAATAGTCAAAAAAGAGGAAGCCCCTCAAGGTGATGGCTTGATGGTCGCTGCACAGGCACAGGCAGCGATTCTGTGAGACCCGGTGAGGAAGATGTCGAATCGGCTGGTCTCTGTGAGTCAGAACTCACCTCACTGCCCCTGGACCAACTCTGACTCGTAGCGACCCAGGAGGACAGGGCAGAACTGCCCCTGGGGGCCTCTGAGACCGCAGCTCTTTATGGGAACGGACAGCTCTGTCTGCGCGCCTCGGAGCAGCTGGTGGTTTTGAACTACTGACCTTGTGGTTAGCAGCCACTGTGTAACCCACTCTGCCACCAGGGCTCCGACCCGTGAGGATCTAGGCCTTGTTAGTTGCCCTCAAGTGGGCGGGTAAGATCGGATCTCTGTCAGTCTGTCTCCATTAGAGATGAGATTAAGAAAAACGGATCACCCACATCTCCACTCCAGGCGCCCAAAAGGTCAGCAGAATTAAACCACTAGCCGCTCTGTGGGAGAAAGATGGAACTTTCCCCTCCCAGAAAGATGCCCTGCCTTGGAAGCCCACAAAGGCAGCTTTGCTCTGTCCTATAGAGTTGCCGTGAAATCAAAATTGGCTCCCTGGCAGTCTGGGTTTCTGGAATCCTCAATCCAACTTCCGGGGGTCACTTCTCTTTAGAGGGGCTAGTAATCAACTCCTCAACTCCGAGGATTACTCAGGAATGGACTCAGGAATTAGCCTCAAAGATGAGTTGTCCCGCTTGTGTGTATCAGCAGTCAAGCAGATTTCCCAGGCTCTTCTAATGATGGAGGGTTGGTTAGACTACGGTACATTTGTATGATGAACATAATTACTCCTAGGGGGTGGACACTCATCATTTATTAAGAATACAACCCAAACCCACTGCCATCAAATCAGCTCCAACTCAGAGTGACCATGTGGCACAGGTTAGACTCTCTCTGTGGGGCTTCCAAAACCTGAAATCATGGCATGGGCAGAGAGTCTCCCTTTTTCTCTTGTGGAGCTGCTGGTGGCTTTTAAGTGCTGGCCCAGCGGTTAGCAGATTAATATGTAACCACCTACTCCACCTGTGTCTGTGAAGTGTAACAGCGGTACAACACACACATACACGCCTCGTATGCTTATGAGAAAAGACAGAGTAGGAGTGGATAGAGTAGGACGAAGGGAACTTCTCAGAAAAGTTCATTGTGATTAGGTTTGAGTGATGGAATTAGGAATGACTTCATCTTCTTTTTCTGCACTTGTTGATATTTCTGTAACAAAGTATAGTGCTTAAACAATTGGTTGTTAAACCACACGAGGACTTCTGGAACCAGAGTACTAAGGGATATATTAAGATGGCCCTTCCCCATTGTTGGAGCCCTCAAAACCCCAGAAGCCAAACCCATTGCCACTGAGTCCCTTTCAACGCCTAAGAAGCCTGTGCAGGGTTCCCGAGGCAGTAAACATCAGTGGTCACAGACAGCCCTCTCTCTCTATCCCCGAGTAACTGGTGCATTTGAATCAACACCCCCTGGGGGTAGTGGTCCAGTGCTTACCCGGCAGTGCTGTCAGATGTACCATTGAGGACAGTGACTCGACGCCCTCCCGTGGAGTCGGTTCTGACTCAGAGCCACCTGCAGGACAGGGCGGCACTGCCCCCGTCATCTCTTCAGGAGTAGGAAGCTTCATCTTCCTCCTGTGGAATGGCTGACAGTTTTGAACTGACGACCTTGTGGCTCGTTGCCCAACACGGAACCCACTATGCAGCAGGAGAGTCTCAGCCCACATCTGTCTCCTTCCCACCTCTTCGGCCAGCTGTCTGTAGTTGCAGACTCAGCAGCTACCAAGTCCGTCTCCCTAAAATCAAGAGAGCATCCAACCACCGAGTTAGGGCTGTAGCAAGCCTTTAGTGTAAACCTCCCACTTCGCACATGAAACTGCCCCCACTCACTTCCTTTTTCCACCCAGATTGCTTCTGTGATCAACTCAGCCTTGGACCTGTACTTCCCAGAGGGCTGTGGTGTGGACATCCTTGCTGAGCTGGGGCGCTACTACGTGACCTCGGCCTTCACCTTGGCCGTCAACATCATCGCCAAGAAGGAGGTTTTTTCAGATCAGTCCAGCA
The DNA here is from genome assembly GCA_004026705.1 of Nesogale talazaci. Classification (NCBI taxonomy): domain Eukaryota; kingdom Metazoa; phylum Chordata; class Mammalia; order Afrosoricida; family Tenrecidae; genus Nesogale; species Nesogale talazaci. Next base: position 25,536 of record PVJH01016416.1, read on the forward strand.
GGGAGGGTAGGTACCAGGTGGGCAGGAGAACCCCGTTCTCCCCGGTGGTTGGGGGCAGTGGCAGACTGAGTGGGGCCTGGTTTTAGGCTCAGTGCAAGGAGTGAGGGACTCCAGAGAACGAGTCTGCTTAGGGAAATGTAAAATCGATCCCCCTCATATCACAGACACGTGGCATTCTTTTTTCCCAGGCAGCTTCGTACTGTGTGAAGTTTAATCATGATAAAACAGCCTTAGAGAGAATAGAGACTTAATTATCTCCATTTTACAGAGAAGAAAAGAGCCCAAAAGAACAGGAGTGACTTAGGAGAAAATGCCAGAATTTGACTTGATGTCTGTTTTCTCTCCAAAGTAAGGGCTCCGACACAGCCTGCTGCATCTTAGCCCATAAGAATGATGCTAAGACGTGGGCATGGAGAGGGAGAGCAGCCAGCCCAAGGGCAGTGCTGGGATTCAAGTTCAGGCTGAGCTGGCAAAGTCTCTGGGCTCCCCTGTCTCCAACAGCAGTCTTTCTTGCCCTTCCTGGGAATGGGAGGTATCAGGGACCTTGGAGCTTGGGCAGCTACTCTGAGATCCTAAGACTGGAGAGGCTCTTTCCCTCAGAGAATCCAGTGGGAGGAGTGGTGAGCTCCAGACAGAATGTCCAGTGTGTGTGTGGAGGCAACGTTCTTCTGGACTCCTTTACAGGGATTGTCCCACAGCATCCACCCAGGAGACTTATGGTAGCCGCTTTCCCTAGTGCATTCTTGGCTCCATTGTCTGTGCTTGGGAGGGAAGCCTTTGCTAGGGCACCGAGGGCCTCACAAGCACGGAGGGGAGGAGGTCCAGGGCAGGCTGGCTCGCTCCAGAGCAAGTGTTCACACCGTGAACCTCGTGTCACGGCAGGACCCACGCCAGAGCCTGGAGGAAGGGGCTGTCCTGGTGCTTCAGAGATCTGCAAGTCCTGCTCAGTCCCTTCCACCCCACCCCTGCCCCCTCACCCTGCTGCCTCTGACCCCTTCACTCCCCACAGAGGAAAACAGCCCTGCCTCCAAGACCATCGTGTACCACCTGGAGGAAGGCGTGTATGGGATCTTCAACTCAGTCCTGTTCGACAACACCTGCCCCACCCCCATCCTGCAGAAGGTGAGCCAACCATGGGGATATGTGCTCAAGACCCCAAACAAACCAGGCATGGCATTTGTATAGAATTAAATCAAAACACTAAAAAAAAAAAGATAGGAAATGAGGGTGAGAAAGGGTAAGACCCACAGTCTTACCATGCAGAGTTAAGCCCTTTAAAGATTAAAAAAGAAATCCACTTGTTTATATTTAACAGCTTCATCAGCACTTAATTTACATGCCATTCATTTCACTCATTCAATCATGTTCATAAAAAGTACGTGACCCCCACCACAACCAATTCCAGGACATTTCATCTTCCTTCTGCTCGCCGTTAGCACCTCGTCTCCCACACCCTCTCCTGCCCTGTCCCAGCGACTCCACTCATCCAGCTGCTGACCTAATCTGGGTTTCATAGACACAAAAACACAAAAAATCAAATACAAACAACTGGCCCAACGATGATGACAGAATGAAACAGAGGACAAACCTCAGAAATATTGAAAACTGGAGCGATTATACACTGACTCAAGAGGGAGGTCAGTGACAAGGGGTCGCATTTTGATCTCACCACAACTGCAGCAGTCCACTACAATGCACGCTGTGTCATGACAAGGCCTTTCCGTCTCCAGTCCATAGTCCAGGGCTTCTCAGCCTTCTTCATGCCACAACCCTTTCAAACAGTTCCGCATATGTAGTGACCCCCCCACCCCCGGTACGTTACATTATTTTTGTCACGGTCATTTTGCTATTATTATGAACCGAACCGAGCGGCCCCTATGAAAGGGTTGTTTGACGCCCAAAGAGGTCTTGACCCACAGGTTGAGAACGGCTGCCATAGTCAGAGCGGTTTCACCCGAGACTTAATCCACATGGGGGCACCCTGAGAACGGGTGTGGGCCTTGCACGGTCATCTGGGTCATCCGGGTGTTCAGAATTTAAGCTCGAACACCATTTCCTCCTCTTGGTTCGGATTTTGTTACTTACAGTTCTTGGATCACACAGGCTGGTGTGCTTCTTCCGTGTAGACCTAGCTGATGGCTCACGTAGATGACTGCTTGTTCTAAGACAGTGGTTCTCAGTCTTTCTAATGCTGCGACCCTTTAATACAGTTCCTTATGTTGTGGTGACCATGCTTCCCCACCCCCCCAAGCATAAAATTGTTTTTGTTGCTAAATCACAAGTGTAATTTTGCTACTGTTATAAATTGGGCAAGCCCTGTGAAAAGGTCATTCGACCTCCCAAAGGGGTCGTGACCCAGAGGTTGAGAACCCCTGTTTTAAGACACGCCTTTAAGACCCCAGATGCTATTCTTTTTGGCAGCCAGCCGGGCACCACTTGCTTGCTTCACCACATTTTGGTATAGCCCCCATAACTTCAGTGATCACTTCATGGGAACAGGTATTGAGCAGGGCCATGTCGTACAAGCTAGATTATTGTCATGATGAAGTCTGAGCTCAAAATCCATTCCCATATTTAAGGTTGATGTAGATCCTGTTCACTTTAAAGATGTCATCATTGGGCTGAGTCCCGGTGACGTAGTGGTTGAGTGCGGGACTGCAGCCCACTGGCTTGGCGGTTCAGATCCAGCAGCAGCTCTCCAGGAGCAAGGCTGGGTAGCTCCCACGACCGCCAGAGGGCAGTGATGCAAAAAAAAAAAAGACATCAGCTTTATTTTGCTGAAGTACATCATAAATGATCACTGTGGGGCATATGGTAGGTTCCAATGGTATTACCATGAATTTAGCCAATGGTATAGGATTTAAAACCCTGCCAAGGAAAAGTTAGTATACATGTATCGGACCAATTTTTAGACTAAAACAGATGGATTGATGGTTTGTACAGGTTAACAGTCACTGCTAACCAGGCGGGGTGGCGATAGGGTGAGACTTTTAACAATGCTCATTCACAAAGCAGAACTGGGCTAGACATCTGTGTTATAAAAAGGCAGAGCTGTTCTAAGAAGAGCGCATAAATGGTCATCAGTTGTCGTTTCCCGGGCACCCTCCAGGCGAGCATTCTGGACCAAATCTGATGACTTCCACAGCCACACCCTGGGGACGGAAGTCGTCTGCTTCTCCCACATGAGCATTACAGTGCCTTGACTCTGCTGCTGGTCCGTTTAAGGGAGAGTCCAGCTCACTTAGTGGAAGCTTCAAATTGGATCTTTCTGGGGCGGTCTGTGAAGGGTGGTGTGTACCCAAAAGGACAGAGTCTGAAGTCCTGGTTGACTAGCCCTCGGGGATTTTGATGGGTGGTATTTCCCTGTATGTATTTATTTAAGACCTATATTTAGGAGCACCCGTCCCCCAGAAAATTGAGATCAGGTTGTTTTATAGTCTCTTTTAACATAATATGAGCATGGCTATTTCCATAACATTAACTAGTTTGGGGCAATATACTTTTCAGTGACTGCAGAGTTTTCTAAGCAGTCTAACTCTATTGGCTTGGATATTTGGTGGTCTGTTTTTGAGTTTTGTAAGTCTAGCTTGGTGTACATCGCTGATCAGTATCCTGGGGTAAACTGGGAGAAGTAGAAAGAACCCGTTTATCTTGCCTAGATGGTCCCCTGGCCGACAGGGGAACAGTGATAGAAAAAGCCTCCCCCCTAGCCCGTGAAACCTCCAGCAGCGCAGCTGGGCATCTTTCACCAGGGAAGGAAAGGGCGCCATGTTATTTTCATGCCCTGGTGGCACAGTGTTCAAGAGCTGGGAGGTCATGGGCTGCTAACTGGAAGGTCATCAGCTTACACCCAACAGCTCCCCAGCAGAGAAAGATCGAGCCCGCTGCTTCTGGACCGATCACAGCCTGGGAAACCCTGGGGCGGTTCTGCTGGGTCCTTGCAGGGTCGCTAGGAACCAAGAGTGCGTGCCCAACAATGCGTGTGCTTGGCTAGACCTTGGCTTGCGCCACTCCTCCCCCAGGAGGATAATGTTTCCTAAAGTGTCTATCCAGGGCCCAGAACTCCATGAGACCCCATATTAAATCCCCCTTTGCCTGCCAACATCCTGGAACCCCATGCCCTTCATCAACAGCTCTGCTCTCAGTCAGCAGGGTTACGGTCCCAGCTCAATGCCATGCCCACCCCTCCAGGGTTTCTGTGTTACCTGATCTGACTCGATCTTCCTAACTTGGGCCCCTGGGTGTGATGGCGCCGTACGTCCTTTGGGCAGTGCTGAAGCTGCTTCCTCTGGCTTGTTAACTATTCTCAGAGCCTAGCCCTGCGACGGGCCCATAATCTGGTGGTGGAGACAGACATTGTACAGGTGACAACACACATACGAAGCAAGTTGCCGCTACACTGGGAGCGTGTCAGAGGAACCGTGTGGGCTGGGACGTCTGTACCGACTTTCCCGAGGAAGGTCCCCCTCACTGGTGACTGCAGCAATTTTCATCCCTGCTCTTTGCTCCCGGGGACTTTGTGTTTGCACCTTCGGTGCCGAGAGTTGTATTAAACACCATCTTCAGGTCAAAGTCCGCTTCATCGCTTTGGACTGCACTTGGCCTTTTTCGTGGGTTTGTTTTCTTTTTCCTTTGTGCCGAGAACCTCACCATGCAAAGCACTGCGAGAAGGCCCACTGAGACTACAGCACGGAAGAAGGCCTGGTGGCTAGTGGTCTCAGCCCCCGCCATCGAGCCCGTGCCAGCTCACAGCCAGCCCCCCCAGGACACAGCAGAGCTTCCGGTTTCCCAGACTGCAGCTCTTCATTCACAGGAGTAGAAAGTCACGGCTTTCCCCTGTGGAACAACTGGTCCTTTTGAACGGCTGACCATGGCCGTTTGAATCCAGCTGCTCGCAGGAGAATGATGAGGCTTTGTGCCCCTGTCAAGATTTTCAGTCCTGGAAACCCAACGGTGTGCGTGGGGGTTGGGGGGGTGTGTGGGGAGGGGCGCACGGGGCCGGGGACAGTTCTCCTCTGTCATGCAGGGTAGAAATGAGCCCACAGCAGTGAGTGAGAGCTTACCTGCCTAATGGTTATTTCAACCTGAAGGCCAGCCGTTCGAAACCACCTGCCACTCCTCAAGAGAAAGAAAAGGTTTTTTCTCCCGTGAAGAGTTACAGTCTCAGAATCCCACCGGGACGGTTCTCTCCTGTCCTGTTTGGTCACGGGGAGTTGGCATTGATTCAAAATCAGGGAGTTTGAAAGAATCGTCTGTGCCTTGTAAATGCAATCTTGTCAGGTAAAGAGGCATGTAGGGGGTATGTGTGTGTGTGTGTGTGTGTGTGTGTGTGTGTGTGTGTGTCTTTTACTCAGGCTGCAGCCGTGACAGGGGATGTACAGAACAATTGCAGTTGAATTGTTTTCACAAAATGTATTAGTCTATCTCTAAGAAGGACTTAAAAAATAAATACAAGATAAGAACTTTTAAAACACCACCACAAGACTAACCCCTGGTGGGAAGAAAGTGACAGCTCCACAGTATCTACCAGCACTGTCCACGGATGACCTTTATAGTTGATTTGGTGAAATCAAGAGCCAGTGATGGCCCACCTATTGCATTTGGTTGATGTGACTTGCTTCTAACCGATCAGTAGTTTACCGGGCCGTTTATTTGTTGAAGAAATGGAGTGGTTTATCCTCTAGAACTTTCCACACTCTGGGTTTTCCAAATTGATGAATTCCTGGATTTCCCTTCTGTGTTACTGAACTCGTTTCTGAACTTGTTTCTCTGTGCCCTCTATATTTCTTTGAAACCAGGTCATTAACTTGGGTGGTCGGAGTAGAGTTTGATGTGAATGTGGATGGATTTAAAAAAAATAACAGTACTTGTTTATTTTTTCATCTGCTAAGAATCCATATGTGTTAGTCCGGGCAAACTAGAGAAACAAATACACAGACTCGCATATGAATATAAGGAAAAGGTTTATATACAAGAGGAATGAGACATTGAGAAAGCATCCCAGCCCCATTCAGTTCAAAGTCATAAGTCCGATATTAGTCCATATACCTGATATCAGTCTATAAAGTCTCCTTCTGACTCACAAAGTCACAGGACAGTGAGTGCTGAGTCCCGGTGCAGGCACAGATCTCCCCATAGCTCCTCGCTTCCAGGGCTCAGGGTCCATCAACAGCATCCGGTGGTGGTAGAAGCAACTCAGCGCTGGCAGGGGTCTCCACTGCTTTTCCAGCTTCAGAGGTCTGGTTCCATCAGGGTAAGACCGTGTGGCTTCTCCTCCAGCTCGTCCAGCTCCTCAGATGCTGCCATCTTGTCTTCTCCATAGTTCATCGTCTGTGAGACCAACTCCCAACAACTGGGGAGACAGCTTCTCATCTCCACCAGGGAAATATCATGAGATTTTCCAGAAGCCTCAGGAGAAAGCCAGGCCCACACGGAGGCCTCATTGGCTACTCAGTGGCTCTCTCCAGATTAACAGGCTAGACTCCACCCCCACATCTCCATCAGGAAATTAACATAAGCACATGACTGCCACGCCATATGATGTTACCACCTCACCCCCATCTCCCCACGAGACAGACCCACCACTCCATTGTGTTCACTCCTTCCTTTATCTGCTTGCTTTCTCCTTTCACATAGTCTGATCAGATCCTATCCAGACAGATGCCTACAACGTGTGGCTAGGATTTATTTTGCTTTATAATAAAAGCACTCTGCTGTCTGAAGCCATGTTGGATTGTTGTCTTGTTTCTTGTCCTATTGTAGGACTCTGGTGCTGCATGTTACCAGAGGATGCCGCTTCAACTGCTGTCAAACCCTGTTGGAGAGTTACCCTCCCCCTCCAATGTCTTCACTCAGCCTTCATTTGAATCATTTTTTGCTACTCTGAACACTGCTGTGATGAATACTCTTGCTCATATCTGTTTGTACATGAGCAAGGTTGTAAATAAGTGGCTGACTGTAGGGCGCATGAGCAGTCAGCTTGAGGAGGCGGTGCAAACGGCTTTCCGGGGTGCTTGTATCAAAGGATAGTCCTACCAGCGGCGACTAAGGGAATGGTGGATCTGTCTTTCCCAGCACTTCCCAATTGAATGACTGTCACATGGTATCTCAGTGCCTCTTGGTTTTGCATTTCCTCAAGCACTGAAGGCGCTGGACATTATCCATTTGCTATCCATTGCTCCTCTTCTTCCAGGCACCTTGTAGCCTTCCTCACTTAGATCTGGGCAGCTGGATGGCTTAAACCAGCAGAAGCTTACTTTCTCATAGTTTTGGATGCGCCAAGTCTGAAATCAAACATCTCCAGGATCAAACTCCCTCGGCAAGCATGATGGAAGTGTTATTCTTCCTGGGTTCTTCCTGTCTTTGGGTGTTGCAGGTGATCCTTGGCCTTCCTGGGCTTGCAATTGTAACACTTCACTCTCTTCTTCCATGATCACGTGGCATTCTCCTTGAGTATGTGTCTCCACTTGGCTTTCTTTTTTGCTCCCCCCCGCCCCCACTTGACTTTCTTATGAAGGTACTAGTCATTAGTCTTTTACGAAGATACTAGTCACTAGGTGAAGGCCTACCTTGATGCAGTATGAGCTCATCTTAACTAGGTGACATCTGCCATGGGCCCTATTGCTAACTAAGGTCATAGTCACAGGCCGCGGATGTTAGGCCTTCAATATAGCATTTTGGAGGACACTACTCAATGTACAACTTCTTTCTTTCTGCTACTGCTTTCACGCTTCCCCTAATGTGTGACTAGGATTTAATTTTGCACTTGCTCCTCTGCTCTTCCAACTCTCTTCACTTTTCAGACCTCTCCAACCTGAGGTCTGCCCCATGACTTCATGGAAAACCAAAGCCACTGTCATGACCCTTAGTCCAATGGGGGCTCTCCTGTCCTCTACAGTAACAGGTGACATAGCTGATCCTCCCTTCTGCTTCACTCTCCCTCCCCTGGCTTCTGTGACAGCATCGCTGGCCCTGTCTCACCCATCTCCTTCGACATTCTTCCCCTGGACATCCTTCAAAGGTTGACTCATTCAGCTGTCACTGCTAGTTCCTCTTTTTTTGTCATTGTTTTTGTTTGTTTGTTTGTTTGTTTTGGGGGCATCATTGCCCTCTGGTGGCGGGAGTAGGAGGTCCAGCCTTGCTGCTGGATTTGAACCTCCATCCCAGTGCAGTCCCGCGCACAAACACTATGCCACCGGGGCTCAGCCCCGCCACCGGGGCTCAGCACCCCTCTTTTCTGTTTACGTGCACCTCCTAGCACTTCGGTGCTCTAACAACCTCTAGCTTATATCACGGCCTCGGACTGTGGGAACCGAGTGATGTCGTGCTCACATGTTGGGCTCCTGGACACGAGGTCAGCAGTTTGAAACCACCAGCTGATCTGCAGGAGAAAGTTGAAGCTTCCTGCTCCTGTAAGCGTCACGGCCTCAGAAACCCAGGGGGGCAGTCCTCCTTCTCCCTAGAGGGTCACCACGAGTCAGAACTGATTGGATGGCAGTGAGGTTTCCTGGACGGCACACCAGAGCTCTAGGCTTTTGTGTCCAACTTCCCACTCATCTCATGGACATCTTACATGTCCCATCGACACAGAGCTGTTGCCAACATTACATAGAAAGATAATGGCTGTTTAAAATGTATTGAGTTTCTATCCTATAACTTATTAAAGCAGCATCAATTCAAGATCGTTTTTGAAATTTCCATAGGGTTTTTTTGTTTTCTTTCTGTGTGTGTATATATATAAACAATGATGAAAATATAGCAGAAACATCTATCCCTCAATAATTTTTACGAATATAAGTCAGTGACATTGATTACATTCATCTTGTGCACCCATTGCTACTCTTTCTCCTAGGTTAATTCACCACCACTCACACAAACTCGCAAGCTGAATTCTTCACAACCCCAAACTGCTTCCTCTTCAAATCTTCCTCTTGAAGTAAATCGTACCATCAGCCATCCAGCTGTGCTAAAAATACTGCTACTACAAATAAATGAACATTATTTTTGCTCTTCCTCTTTCCCATAGGCAGTCCACCTACAGTTCTTGTCAAGTCTGGCTCCAAAGGACATTGTGAATACAATGCCTCATTCCTTCTCTACCACTTTCCTGATTCAAGTCACCATCATCTCTTGACGATGCTTCCACCATAACCAGTGTGTTCCAGTCTCTACCCCAGATTTCCTAATGTCCATGTCTACACAGCAGGCAAGGTGGCCTTTACAAAGCCCAGAGGTCATGAAGTCACCATCATCTCTTGACGATGCTTCCACCATAACCAGTGTGTTCCAGTCTCTACCCCAGATTTCCTAATGTCCATGTCTACACAGCAGGCAAGGTGGCCTTTACAAAGCCCAGAGGTCATGCCTCTCCTCTGCTTCAAACCTTCTTTTTAGCCCTGTTGCTCTCGGAAGAAAATCCAGACTCCTGACCAAGGCCAGGGAGGCTCCTGTCTACCTCTCCAGCCACCTCTCTCAGGTCTCCTCCCCTCCCCCCAGGCCCCAGCCCCACTGTCCTTCTTTGTCGTTCAGGAACACAAGGGCCTTGCACTCACAATTCGCTTTGCCCAGGATGCTCTCCTGCTCCCTCCTGTGATGGTGTCTTATTCCCCTCCGTTGTGTCCCAGATGTCACCTTTACAGTCCAAATGTCATCTCTTCAGGGAAGACCTTCACTAACCACCCTTGCTAAAGTGAACTCACCTTCCACCACCAGATACTTTTCCCATGCTGTTTATATTCTCACTACAACAAAATGGCTTAGAGTCTGTCTTCCCACTTGTGTGTACACTCAGGAAGGGTTCGCCTTGCCCAGCTTGTTCTTGGTGCCTTCCATAGCAGACGCTCACTCCACGCTGGATGAGAGAGTCCTGGATTCCCTGTCCACTGTCCTGTGAGCCTGTTGAGGGCACAGGGCCCCTCTGTCACACCTCTTCTCTTCCTTTCTGTTTGACACAGAGTAAGCACGCACACTCTGCTGGGATTGAATTGTAGAGATTGCACAAGTCACATAAAATGCTGAGGTGCTTTAAAAACCAAGCCCCAGTCCTGATGTGCCTCTAGTCAGCACTGCTATGCTGAGTTCTGTGGTTGTCATCCTTCTGTACATATGAGTGCCTATGTCTTTGTGCACTTCATGTAGAAGGCACTGTACCAAGTACTTCTCTTACTCTCAACAACAGTCCTATAATGTACATCCTACCATCAACCCCATTTTCCAGATGAGAAAACGGAAACATGGGAAGGTGAAGTAACTTGCTCAAAGCCACATAATTGATAAAGAGAATATTTTACTAATGGAAGAATGTGAGTCTCTTGAGGAGTAGAGTTAATGTCTTATTCGCCTTTGATTATTTTGTGTGGTGCCTAGCAACAAGTTCATCATTACTTCCCTCTAAACTTTCTGCCCCCCTCCCAGTTCCTGCTGCTCTATAATTTTTTTAGTAATGCTTCCACGAGTACTGCTTCTGCCTGAGATGCTCATTCGTCACCTCTTTTCAAGTTGCCTTGAAAGTGCATTCCATTCTGAAATTAATTTTCTAAGGATTACCAGGTCAAAAGGTGTGAGCATTTTTATGGCGCTTGTGTACATAGTGCCAGATTGTTTTCTCAAGGACTTGAACTAACCACCCGCCATGTATGGCATGTTAAGTAGATGCTCCTCTTTATGACTCAGCTTTTTCAATGGCAGTTGAGTGGTCTGAAATGATATAAAATGACATATATTTAGGCTGCAAAGATACAATTCACCAACTGTGCATTAGCACTTTCATGAATGCAAGATGTAGTTGTCTGCAAGCAGGGTATGTGACTTGTTACAGAAATCCTGGGGAACAAGCTTGGGGTCTGTAGTCACCACTCCACACAAAAGGGCTCTTTCATTAACAGTCTTGGGAAGCTGGATGTTCTAATCAAAAGACTTCATCAAAGAGTAAAAAGAGAACCCATAAATTGAGAAAAAATACTTGACAATGATATATTAGATAAAGGGCTAATTTCAAAAGTCTGTAGAAAACTATAATACTTTTTATTTTAGAAAACTATAATACTTTAAACATTCTGTTTTATTCTAGTCCTGGCCCCAAAGTCTATTTTTGGTGTTCCCTGAGGAGTTCGTTGCTCTGTTCCCCTTGCTGTTCTGTTGCATGCCCCTAGTGTTGTGCCTTGGTGTGGTGTGGTACCGTCAGATCAGGCACAATTCTTGCACTGTGTCCCTAGTGTTGTACGCCCTAGCATTATGGGTCAGTGAGGGACATTGTATCTCACAGTGGGGTCCTCCCTATGGTCCTCTCTGTGCATTTGGCTGCTCTGAGCAGGGATATCATTATCAAGGCTTGGTGGGCCAGGATGTGCTCCATTCTCTCTTCCGACCCCCTTCATTGCTCCTGGGTGCTCTGATCAGACCTATCCCTCTCCCTGACCTGTAGCTTTAGTGCTGTCCTCTGGAGTACACTCTTCTGGGGGGAGGGAAGGGCTGTCCACATAGTTGGGATTGAGGCCAGTCCCTTAGACCTCTCTTTTGATTCCCCGCTTCATGTGGGTACATTGCATTCACATCTTGGAACACTGGGTTGAAGCCTGGTCCCTCCTTCCCTATGGAGATATAAACGATATTCTCCCTTTCAGTGGGTTAGTGCCCTGTTGCCCTGCAACCCAGGTTGGTTTTTTCTTTTTTGGCCTTTTCTCCTCCTCCTCTTTTTTGCTATCATATGTATCCCGGGATTTGGTCTAGTCCCTGCCATACTACCTGGACCTCGCTCGGGAATGTCTGTATACAGTAGTTTTTTCCCCTATATCCCTTTTGCATTTTTTTTAAAGCCTAACTCAGCAGACTCATGTTGTATTTGTCCTTTTGTGCTTGGCTTACTTTGCTTAGTATAATTCCCTCTCGTTCTCCCCATGCAGTGATGTGCTTCATGCGTTCATCACTGCTTTTTAGGGATGCTTAGTACTCCACTGTGTGTATGTACCAGTTTTTTAATCCATTCATCTGTTGATGAAAATTTGGGTTGTCTTCAATTCCTTGCAATTGTGAACTGTGCCATGATGAATACTGGAACACAGATGTCTGCCTGTGGTTTGTTTCTTGCCTCTTCTGCGTGTATGCCCAGTAGGGGGGTCACTGGGTCATATGGTAGCTCGATTTCCAACTGTTTTAGATATTGCCAAATGGATGTCCACAGTGGCTGTACATACCTACACATCCACCCAGCAGTGGATGAGAGTTCTTATCTCTCCACAGCACTTCCAACACTTGCGGCTTTCTGATTTTTTTAATTAGGCTACCTTTGAGGGTGTTAGGTAGTATTGTTTTAATTTACATTTCTCTTATGGCTAATGATCAGGAACATTTACTCATATGTTTATTGGCAATTTAGGTTTCTGCTCCTGTGAAACTTCTGTTCAGGTCCGTCATCCACATCCTACTTTCTTTTTGGAAATTAACAGAGTATTGTAGATTTTAGTAATAAAGCCTTTGATGTGTCATTGCTAAAGATGTTTTCACAATTCATGGGTTCTATTATTATCTTTATCTTCAGTATCTCTCACTTGTCAAGTTGTGACTCATCTTTATTCATGCCCTCCACTATTTCTGATAGTCTATACATCTCCTGCACCAAAGTTCTCAGGTTGGTCCCAATTCCCTCATTGATGGCCCTATTAGTTGGGGTTTTACCTCGAGGTCTGTGATCCACCATGCATGAAGTGGGATAAGGGTCTTGCTTAATTTTTCTGTTGGTAGATATCCATTTTTTCAAGCATCATTACTTGTTGAAGAGGGCATCTGCTTCCCATTTGTGGCCCTTATCAAAGATCAGTTGTCTGCATATTGATGATTTTATTTCTGGCTTTTCGGTTCTTTTCCATTGGTCTGAGTATCTGTCATTATACCAGTATCAAGTGGTTTGACTACTGTGGCTGTATAATATGTGCTAAAGTCAGGTAAAGCAAGTTTTCCCATTCTGTCCTTCTCCTTCTGGACTTCTTCCCTCTTCATCTGGACCTGGCAATCAGTTTTTCCATTTCTTTGAAGAAACATGAGGGTAATTATATCAGGATTCCATTAAACTTATATAGTACCTTGAGTAGAACTGATATCTCTACTATCTTGAGTCTTCCAATCCACAAGCATGGGATATTCTTCCATTTGTTGAGGTTACTCTTGGTTACTTGTAATAGCGTTCTGTAGTTTCACTCATAAATCTTCTGTTCTTTCAGTCAGGTCTAACCCTAGATATTTTGATTTGTGCTTGGCTATTGTCCAGGGGGTACCACCTTTTTTAATCTCCTCTTCTGTGGTCTTATTTGATGTGTATAGCAGTGTGATAGATTTCTGTTTGTTGACCTTGTATCCTGCCACTCTGCCATATTACTCTATTGCTTCCAGAACTCCCCTTGTAGAGTTTTTGGGATTTTCCACATATAAAATCATATCGCCTGCAAATAATGATAGTCCTTTGATGTCTTTTCTTTGCCTGATACTGTTAGCTAAAACCCCCAGTATGGTATGAGCCCCCAATAAAATGATTGAAAAAAAAAACCCTCCAGTATGATCTAAATAAGAGTGGGGACAAGGTGCATCCTTGTTTGGTCCCCCTTTCCAGTGGGATGTTGTTCATCTTTTCTCCACTGATTGCCACATTGGCTGTTGGTTTTTCATATATAGCTTGTATTATCTTGAGGAACTTCCCTTACACTCCTATCATCTACAGTGTCTTAAACAGGAATTGGTGTTGGATTTTGTTGAATGCTTTTTCCACGTCTATTGATATTCTCACGTGGTTCTTACAGTTTTTAATGTCAACGTGGTGAGTGATACTAATGGTCTTTCATATGTTGAACCATCCCTGGTATGAATTCCAGTTGGTCATGGTGAATTATTTGTTTTATATACTTTTTATATTCTATTGTCCAGTGTTTTGTTAAGGATTTTTGCATTGGTGTTTATTAGGGATGTTGGTCTGTAGTTCTCGATGCTCGTGGGATCCTTGTCTGGTTTTGGTATCAGTTATACTAGCTTCATAGAAAGAGTTGGGGAATTTGTCATCTTTTTCTATGTTCTGGAAGAGTTTGTGTAGGATTGGTGTCAGTTCTTCCCCAAATGCTTGGTAGAATTCTCCTATGAAGCCATCTGGTCCAGGGGATTTTTTTTTGTTGGTAATCCCTTGATAAGCTTGTCTATTTCTTCCATTGCTATGGGTCTGTTAAGATTCTTGATGTCCATTGGGGATAGTCTAGGGAGGGATTATTTTTCCAAGGATTTGTCTATGCCTTCCAAGTTGTTGAGTTCATTGGAGCATAGTCAGTTGTAGCACTGTGTAATTATCCTTTGGGACCTGTTGTAATGTCCCTTCTTTCATCCCTCATTCTTGCTATTGAAATTTGTCCCTTCCTTTCTTTGGTTAGTTTTGCCAGCAGTCTATTAATTCTCTGTCCTTTCGAAGAAGCAGCTTTCGGCAGCATTTCCCCCATAGTTTTCTTATTTTCCCTCTCCTGAATCTCAGCCCTGATATTTATTATTTCTTTTCTTTTGCTATTAGTAGGATTGTCCTGTTGACTCTGCTCTAGTTGCTGTCAATTTTGTGCCAGCATATCAATCATGTCTCTCTTCCTTTTCCATGTGTGCATGAATTGCTATGAAGCTTCCTCTGCTGATTGCCTTTGCTGTGTCTCATAAGTTTTGGTACGTCATGTTCTCATTCTCATTGGTTTCTAGAAATTTCCCAGTTTCATCTCTGATCTGGGCCAGTACACACCCCCTTTTCAACAGAGAATTATTGATCCTCTAATTGTTTGCTCTTGTTCTCTTCATCTTCCTTTTGTTGATTTCCAACCTTATGAGAGGGAGAGGTCTGTATGATATCAAAGTGCTTAAATTTATACAGATTTGCCTTTTCCCAGCATGTGGTCTGTCTTCGAATATGTGCCATGTGAGCTTGAAAAGAATGTGATTTTTTTGGTATTTGGATAAAGAGCTCTGTAAATATCAGGTCAAATAGTCTAATTGTAGTGTTTATATCTCCAGCCTCCTTATTGAGTTTCTTTCCCTGTGATCTGTCTTTCTCAGACAGAGGTACAACGAAGTCATCCACTATAATTGTTGAGCCTGTGATTTCTTTTTTCATTTTTTGAAGCATTTGGTTGATGTTTTCAGCGGGTCTCTCATTCAGGAAATATATATGTTTAAAATGCTTTGTGGCTCTTTGTCTGCCATTCCCTTGAGCATTATACAGTGTCCCTCCTTATCTCTCCTTATGATTTGAACTTTGAGGTCAGTTTTATTTGAGATTAGTATTGCAACTCAACAGTTGTATTCTTAATGACATAAAAACAATAAAATCTCTAGGATTCACTTTAACCACGAAGGCACAAGGCTTGTGCATTAAAAACAATAAAACTGACTGAAAGAAATTAAAGAATAAGACAACTCTTCAAAGAAATGGAAAAACCTATAAATAACTTCACATGGAAAGGAAAGAAACCCAGAATAAACAACATTATTAAAAAATAAAAGTAGGAGGTCTTTCAGTCCCCGATTATCATAACCTATTACATAGTCATATAATCAAAACAGTACTATTCAGTACTATTATTGCTGTATTCTTAGTATTCTCAGTAGTACAATAGATATGTAGAACAATGAATTATAAAAAGGAATCCAGAAATACAACCAAGCACTGAAAGACACCTAATTTTTGATAAAGTACTAAAACACATTAAATGGGGAAGAGATAGCCTTTTCCAGTTCTAGAAGAATTGCCTCTTCACCTGCAATAGAATGAAACAGGACTCATATTTCACACTATATACAATAATGAAATCAACACAGATCATAAGGATAAGCCCTAACGTCTCATGATCATAAATAAACAAGTAGGGAAAACTTAATACAAGGCATAAAGACACGGCCAAACATAATTTAAAAACTCTCACACTACAAAATACAAAATAAAGGACTTCTAAAATTAATGACATTTGTGTACATGAAAAGATTTCATCAAAGAGTAAAAAGAGAACCATAAATTGGGAAAAATAATTGGCAATGATATATCAGATAAAAGACTAATTTCAGAGTATAGAAAGCTCCAATACTTTAATAAGAAAATCACAAATAATCCCATTAAAAATGGGCACAAGACTGAATAGGTAATCATTAAAGATGACATGGAGGGGACCAATAAGATTATGAGGAAAGACTTGTGCTCATTAGCTATAAGAGAAATACAAATTAAAACAATGATGAAATACCACCTCACACCAACACTCTTAGCAATAAAATTTGGGGGGGGGCATCACTACCCCTGGTGGGAGTGGGAGGCCCAGTCTTGCTCCTGGAGAGCTGCTGCTGGATTTGAACCACCAACCCTGTGGGCCGCAGTCCTGCACACAACCACTACGCCACCGGGGCTCAGCCCTGCAATAAGTTTTTTTAAAGAAAATGAAAAATGATGGAGAGGATGTGAAAAATTGGAACACTCCCATTTTGCTGGTTGGATTGCAAAGTTCTGTAGCCCCTATGGGAAATGGTATGGCACGTCATTAAACAAAAGCAAGCTGAAGTGCCAAAAGATCCTGTATCCTGTGCTCTCTCACTATATACCCTAATGGAGTAAAGAACAAAACATGAACACAGATATATGCACACCCATGTATATCACAGGGATTTCTATAATAGTGAAAAGATGGAAGTAATGCCAAGCCCCATCTGTGGAGGAATGTATGAATAAACTCTGGTACCTATACGAAATGGAATATACCGTAGAGTTTTCCAGCATATTTTTAAAGCAGTTTTTATGGCAAAATTAGGTGCTTCGGTGGATATTTGGGTTGGCGTCTACTCGAGTATCCAGGTGGTGGTCCTGCTTGGGTCCACAGTCAGTGCTGCTCATGGAAGCAGCAGTCAAGAGCCCAGAAGATGGGTTGCGTCATATAAACCTGCATTGCCTCTTTAGAGGGCTGGAAAGCAAGGATGTTCCTTTGAGGACCAAGGGGCGCCTGACCCCAGCCGTGATATTTTCAATGACATTGAATGCATGTGATAGTTTGTAAGACTGAAGGAGAATGGATATATTTGAATTGTGGTACTGGAGAAGAATAATGAAAGTACCATGGACCACTCAAAGGAAACACCGACCTGTCTTGGAAGAAGTGTGGCCAGAGTGTTCCTTGTCAGGAGAGACCGGTCCCTAGAGAAGGACATTGTATTATAAAGCAGAGATCAGCAAAGGGATTTTAGCACCACTTTTATTTAATATAGCAAGAGCTATAAGATATTAAAAGTATCCACACAGGCACAGAAGAAATAAAATATATTTAAGATAATATAATTCTACATAGAAAAAACCCCAAAGACATTATTTAAAAATTGCTTGACCTAATTGAAAAAATTGACAGCATAGCAGACTACAAGATCGACATGCATAAATCATTTGGATTCTGTGTATGAAGAGCAATATCATTTACAATAACAGTAAGATAAAATATTTAGGAATAAATCTTATCAGAGAAAAAAAGATTTAGACAAGGAAACCGGCAAAGCACCCCTTCAAGAAACCAAAATGACTTATACAAATGGAGCAATCTATTGTGTTCCTGGATAGGCTGATTAAGCATTGTGAAAATGCCAATATTGCCAAAAATACTTTACAAATTCAGTGCAATTCTGATCCAAATCGTGCTACCACTCTTCAAAGAAATTGAAAAACTAAACAGGCCAAGCTTATATGAAAAAAGAAATGGGGCTGAGCCCCCGATGGAGTAGTGGTTGAGTGCAGGACTGGGCCCATGAGCTTGGTGGTTCAAATCCAGCAGTGGCTCTCCAGGAGCAAGGCTGGGCTTCCTACTCCCATCAAGGCAGTGATGCTCTCCCCCCAAAAAATAAACAAAAAACCCCCCACAAATTTGCATCATTCAAGTAAGGCTTGTGTATACCAAATGGTCCAATGAGTTCCTACACATATATTGTAAAAGCAAAACACTCTTGGCTGTATGTTTGAGAAACTATGTTCAAGGCAGAGAATATTATAATACAAAGCATTGGCAACAAACTTATTCATAATGGAACAATGTACACAGTGAATACAGTACAACACATGCAAGTCGTAGCTGTATTCATCAGTGGAGTAAGCTTGGGAATGTAAGTTTTAACACTAATAACAAAGCAAAAGAAGTGGCAGAGATTTATATACTCTATAATTCTATTTCTATGAATTTCAGAAGTGTGCAGAACAACAATATATGATAGAGGGGCAGATATATTTGTGGATAGCAAAAATTAATAGATAAGATCATTAAATCAATAACTAAATAAAAAATAAAGCAACAGTGTGAAGAACACAAAATTGGGGCTAATGGTTAACCCTGGAAGGTTGAGGGAAGGAAGGGCCTCATAGGGACTTTCAAAGTTTCAGAGATACTGATATTTTCTATCCTGAGTATTCCTAGTGGAAAATTTCATTTCCCTGTGTTTTTTGAGTGGTGGCACTGGCTTGCACGCTTAACTTTACTACTTTCTCTAACAACTACCCTTCATTTACTACATATTTGTTTCTCTTTTCTTTCTAATAGAGTTTTCCAGAATTTATAATGATATATAAAAATAAGAATGATGACAGAAAGTCTCAGTCTTGGGGGTAGCAGGTATTGGTTTGAGGCCTGTTTCTGCCATATGCCAGCTGAGTAGCCTTCAGCAAGTTGCATAATAATCTGACTCTTGTTGCTCTGGTACAGGGGTCCTCAAACCACAACCTGTGGGCCACATGCGGCCCACCAAGGACATTTATCTGACCCACCAGGTGTTTTTGCCACTATTGCCTGTCCTGTGAATTTGTTCATAGTTTTGTTTTGTTTTGTTTTTTAAAACTATAGTCTGGCTCTCCAACAGTGACCTCCTGTTTAAAAAGTTCAGGGACGCATGCTCTAGTCTCTTCATTTGAAGACTCAACTTCAATGACAAAGTTTCTTCTGGCTCTGAAATGTAGCCATTCTTGTATTTCTCCAGTATGCCTAATGTTGGCTCTTTATTTAAAATAGTCTTATTGTGGGGGGTTTATTAATTTTGTTTTATTTATAGTTTTAGCTAAGACTAGATGCTACAGGTTTTGACAGGGCTTGGAAAGTTCCATTTGAATTGTAGATCTATATCTTCCACATTCTGATGAAGCTGGTGATTGGCTTTGCGTATGTTGTCACGGCCTTATATGGTAGTGATAAATTAGCTCACCAGTGATGATGGTTCTTTCAATATGAGGCGGACATAGCTGGAGTTTCATTGGGGATTTTCACTCACAAGTGAGATTTTAACCATTTTTGGCATGTTTATTTTTTAATTGTGACTTGGCGCAAGTTCATGAAGCAAATTGGTTTCCCGTTCAACAATGCATGCACATTTTGTTTTGTGACCTTGGTCACCCTCCCCCCACACTCTTTCTACTTTCTTCTTGGGTTCCCCATGTCCTTCCACCTCCTTTCTCATCCTTTCCGGTCTTCTGGGCAAAGGTTGCCCCGTGACTCACTGTGCCCCGGCAGGCAAAGGCTCTCCTTCTTCTCTCCTTTTCTTTCAGTGTGCTGTCCTCGTCTCACCCCTCCCCTGCTTTTCCGTCTCCTTTCAGAGTATTTTTGTACACTTGGTGTGAGATGGGGATCAGTGGTCTCTTCTTTAAGTTTTGCTTGTTATTTACAGACTCTCACCAGGGTCACACTCGACTTAGTTCTTCTGTGAATCTGTTCACAAGTGGGACCTCTTCGAGGAGCTCTGTTGATGCGGCGGGTTAAGTCTTAGATGGTTAACCCGGAACTCCACAGTTCCAAGCTACCAGAGGCTGTGAGGGAGAAAGATGCGGCACTCTGCTGTCTCAGAAACCTGATGGGACAGTCCTCCCCTGTCTAGCTATGCTAGAGAACAGAATCCCCTTGATGGCAGCGGTTTGGGTTTCGTTTTGAGGAAGGACGCAGGTTTAGCTAGGAAGGGGCAGTGCCTGGAATTTCTCCCTTCAGAACTCTGGTTGGGGGTGGGGGGCAGTTCCACTCCCCTTTCTATGAAATTACAGCTTGTCCTAGAGGGTGTGAAAAAGGGTGGCCATGAAATAGAGCCCCTCTTCCCTCCCTTGCAAAGGAAGGTTAGTGGGCGTGGCATGTTATAGATTCACAGGTGGGTGTCCATGTTCATTCCATGATCAGACTTGTAATGAAAGGTACAATGGGTAATCTCATCGCCATGTGCATTTGGGATATTTATTTTGCAGACTCCTTTTTCAAGATGTGAGGCTTAAAAAGAGCAAAAGGGCACTGTTATCTTCCTTCCTTTAAAATAGTTTCCCCTCCTATTGATATTCAAAATGTATACCATAGCCAAGAAGTAGAGAATGCGGGTGCCTTTTTTATATTGTGGCAAGCCCTTTGAAACTTTTTTTTCTCACATATCTTTATGGATAGATTTATTTAGTATTTAAATGTTAGCTTCATGTTTGTAAATTATTCTGGTTAAGGAAAAGTCTTTCAGAATAACCAAGGTTAATTGTACACATCAACAGGAAGTTGAAAGCAAGAATGTTAAGTTACCTGGACCAAGACCAATTTGTCTGTCTCCTTTTCCTAGAATGAGCGCTTCCTAAGGGCAGGAACTAGGCTGTTGCTGTTCACTGTTCCTGGATCAGAGCTTGGGGCATGGCTGGTGCTCAATAAGTATTTGCTGAATGAATGAACATGTGTCTTCAGGTAGCATAGTTCTTCTCTTCAGCCAATACAATAGGAGATTGAGGAGCGAGATTCAAGATCCAGCTCTGGCAGAAGACAAAGGACCAAAGAGAACTCAACTCTGCTGGTATCTCTTTGGTCTACAGAAAGACTTGTGTGAGCAAAGGGTGTCATCAGGCTGTGTCTTGCTTGATAGGTTCAGCTCTGCTTCCGTGCTTACCCAGAAGTGTCTAACTGACATAATCCCTATCCTTCACACAATTCAATGGCTTACAGATATTTTAAAAGAATTGTGTAGGGGCTGAGCCTCGGTGGCGTAGTGGTTGTGCGCGGGACTGCGGCCCACTGGGACGGAGGTTCAATTCCAGCAGTGGGGCTGGGCCTCCTACCCCCACCACCGGAGAGCAGTGATTGCCCCCCCCCCAAAAAAAAACAAGTAAAAAAAAAAGAATTGTGTAATCATCACCACAATTTTAGGACGTTTTCTTCATTCTTGTACCTATTATAATTAGCTCCCCATTTCCCTGCAACTTCCTCTGCCATAATCCTAAGAAACTATTAATCTAGTTACTATCTCTATAGATTCACCTACCCTGGATTCCATATAAAGGAAATCATACCAAATACACCAGAAAACAAACCACCACCACTAACAAAATAAAAACAGAAAAAAGTCAATCTAAGAGATAGTAGAAATTAATAAAAACTAGATCATCCTCCCCCCAACTATCACGGTCCCAAGCTTACCTTACAAATCCAGCTGGACTGGAAGTGGTACACTGGTGGAGATGGGGGCTGGAAATACACGGAACCCAGGAGAGATGAACCCTTCAGGGCCAGTGGTGAGAGTGGAGTTACCGGATGGGTGGAGAGAAGGTGGGGTAGAGAGGGGGAGCCAACTACAGGGATCTACACACAACCTCCTATCTGGAGGACAGACACCAGAGGAGTGGTCGAGGGAAGACGTCAGGCAGTGTAAGATATGACAAAACAATAATAATTTATAAAGTACTGAGGATTGGTGGGGAAGAGGTGTGCAAGGTTGGAGGGGAAAGAATGAAAAGCTGATATCAAAGGCCTGAGTGGAAAGGCAGATATTTGGAGAATGATAATGGCAGCAGGCATGTGAAGGTGCTTAGCACAGTAAATGTGTGTTAGTCCGGGTAGACTAGAGGAGCAAATTTCATAGACACGCATATGAATATAAGGTAATGGTTTATCTACCAAAGGAATGGGACATTGAGAAAGCATCCCAACCCTGTCCAGTTCAAAGTCATAAGCCCGATATTATCCCATATGCCTGATACCAGTCTATAATGTCTCCTTCCGACTTAACGAAGTCATAGGTCAGTGGGTGCAGAATCCCAGCGCTGCCAGGGATCTCCCCATGGCTCCTCGCTTCCAGGGCTCAGGGTCCATCAACAGCATCCAGTGGTTGCAGAAGCAACTCATCGCTGGCAGGGGTCCCCACGTGGCCTCTCCAGCTTCAGAGGTCTGGCTCCATCAGGCCAAAGCCATGTGGCTTCTCCGCCGGCTCCTCCAACTTCTTGGATGCTGCCATCTTGTCTTGTCTGTGATTCATCATCTCTGAGACTAACTCCCAACAACTGGGGAGAGAGCTTCTCATCTCCACAAGGGAAATATTGTGAGACTTCCCAGAAGTCTCAGGAGAAAGCCATGCCCACACAGAGGTCTCATTGGCTACTCAATGGCTATCTCCAGATTAGCAGGCTAGACTCCACCCCTACATCTCAATCATGAAATTAACATAAGCATGACTTCTATAATATATAACCATGTATTATGAAAATCTATGTACAAACCCCCAATAAAATGATTAAAAATAAATAGATACATAAATGAATAAAAATTTTGATGAAAATTCACTGGAAAAAAACTAGATCAAATTAGAAATGTGTTAAGAGGGAAAAACAAATGAGACAATGTTAAACTTTGATGGCAGTGGCTTGGGGTTAATGTCTGCAATAGAAGTCCTTGTGGAGTAGCGGACCACACACTGAGCTGACAACCATGAGGTCCATGGCTCAACATCCCCCCCCCTCCCCGCCTAGCCTCTTCACAGAAGAGAGGTGAGGCCACCCACTCCCGCGAGGATTCACTGCCTCAGAAACTGAAAGGGACAGGTGAACTGCATCTTACGGGGTCACTACATGTCAGAACTTACTCAATGGCAGTGAGTTTGAGTGCTATCTCTAGCACCCCACTGAGGACAAGGCTATTCACACTCCTAGTCAATGGTCAGGGGAGTCAGTGGAGCCTTCATCTGCACGGGGATTCTGCACATGGATTCTGGACTTTCACTTGGATCCACAGCCTTCTCAAGCCATTTGGCCAGGATTTAAACTTGAGTACTATTCCCTCTTCCAGGTTTGGATTTTATTATTTTACAATCCTTGAATTACATGGGCTAGTGTGGGTTTAACTGATGCCTAACTTGAATGACTGCTTGTTTTAATACAAGCCTTTAAGTCCTGGACAGTATTTTTTAAAATCATTTTACTGGGGGCTTGTGCAAGTCTTATCTCATACACTGTGTCAAACACATTTGTACATTTGTTATTTTCAAAATGTTTTCTTTCTACTTGAGCCCTTGGTATTAGTTTCTCATTCCCCCCTCCTTCCCTCAGGAGCCCTTGATAATTTATAGTTTACTATTACTTTTTCATGGCTTACACTGACCGATGTCTCCCTTCACCCACTTTTCTGTTGTCCACCCCCCTGGGAGGGGTTTATAGGTAGATCATTGTGATTGGTTCTCTGTGACTACCCCCACCTTTCCCTTATCCTCCTGGTATGGCTACTCTCAATATTGGTCTGAGGGGTTCATCTGTCCTGGATTCCCCGTGTTTCCAGTTCCTCTCTGTACCAGTGTACACGCTCTGGTCTAGCCGGATTTTAAGGTAGAATGAGGATCATGAGAGTGGTGGGGAAAGCACTGAAGAACTAGAAGAAAGTTGCATGCTTCATTTGTGCTATACTGCACCCTCACTGGCTTGTTCGTTCGCTCTTTGTCCCTTCTTTCATGAGCTGCCTTTTTCTCATTGCTCATCTATGAGTCCTCATTCCTTCATTTACTGAAAAAATACTGTTCTAAAAAGCACCTACTGTAGACCAGATGGCAGGCACAGAGGAGATGGGAGTAGACAAGGCCCACACGGTGCCTGGACTTGTGGAATTTGTAGTCTTACAAGGAAGAGATACTGAGAGAGGCATTTCATAAGTCATTATGTCCCGATAATGGTCAATGTTATGAAGGCAAATTGGGAGAGCTTGGGGCTGCCAGGAGAGACTTCCCTGAGGTCATTGTAGCTGGAATCTACAGGGTGAACCAGTTGCAAAAGTTGGAGGCCCCAAGACACAGTATGTGGGAGGGCTGTGGGAGGGCATAGAGAAGGGGGGCAAAGTTTACTAGGGAGCCTAGAGCAACTGGAATAACAGGAACCCTGGAACGTCCTGGAAGGTGGAGTCAGGGGCCTATGAAGGGCACAGAAATATTCCCTCTTGTCTCTTAGAGTTGAAATGCTTCCTGTAGGACCTGCTTGGACACCAGTCCCCACTGCTTGCCCCCACACCAGGACAAATTGCACTGGCACTTGGTTGTTTATAAATGTCTTTGTTACAGATTCCTTCTCCAGGTCCAGAAGTCACTTAAGAAAAAAAAAGATCATTTAAAATCAATCAGAAGGTGTGTTTTGGGACAAGCCAACTTCACCTTTCAGGGCTTCAGTTTCCCTCCCAGGGGACTAATGTCTATCCCAGAGAGTCCTCTGTGTCCACTGCCCAGTCATCTCTGATGGTCGGTCAGAGGGCAGGGGTTCTCTCAGACTGTGAACCCCAATGGAGGTGCAGTCTAACTTGCCTGTGGATGTTTGGCTTGGAACAAGGGGCACCTGGGAGACGTTCAGGATGAGGGAGCCCCAGGCTTGGGCCCCAAAGCCTGTATTCTGTCGGCAGGAAGAAGGCTATGGTGTAAGGATACACCGGTCTGGAAAGCAGCAAATGGACCATGAGGCCCAAACCACAGACTTAGCAATGACAACACCAGTGATGGGGTGGCCTTTATTCCTTGCTGTGTGCCTGACACTGTCTGAAACCTCTCTGTATACTAATTCACATACCTTTTCAGTAGCCCTAGGAGGTAAGTCTTATTAGTAGAAGTATTTCTATTTTACAAATAGACAAACCAAGGCACAGGGAGGTTAAGTATATTGTCCAGGGTTCTATAAACAGTATGTGGTAGAACTAAACTGACCAGATGTCCCACTTTTGGTGAGACAGTCCTGATTTTAAACAATTTTTCCAGCGTCCTGTGGCATTTTTTAAAAAGTCCCAATTTTTGGAAAGAATGCACAATAAACTAGGGAACAGCAGGGAATACACCCCCCTACCTCCTTCCCCCACCCCCACCTCCCCTTCTCCCGGTCAATGGTGTCCCGCTTTACCAAAGTTAAAATCTGGTCACTTTAGGTAGAACTCAACCAGACAGTGTGGCTTCACACAGTACCAGGCAATGAATACCAAGCGGTAGCCCAAACCAAACTCACTGCTGACTCACAGTGACTCTACAGGACGGGGTC
>PVJH01016417.1:0-50664 GCA_004026705.1 Nesogale talazaci
TCCTTCTTCACGGACTGAACTCTCTTGACAACAGGTCCAAACCACCCGGGACAAATGTCTGGCCTTCCTTGCCTCTAAGACAAGGGCTATGCTTGGACCAAGACAGAGTGTTTTGCTCGTCTGTCAGTCCATGGTATGCAGGGGGACCCCAGACATGTCAGAGTGCGACTATACTCCATAGAGTTCTCCGCGGGTGAATTTTTCAGAAGCAGATAATAACCAGGCCAAGGCCTTCTGGGTGGGCTTAAACCTCTCGCCTTTTTGGTTATCAGCCAAGTGCATTCATCATAAGTATCTCGAGTCGGGGGTGGGAAGCTTCGGTCTTCCTAAATTCCTTCCTTCCAGTCTTCTCTAGAGATTGTTGAAATAATAGCTCAAATGACGTTTTGTCTCGATTTCATCTGGTATTGGGAAAAGCTGCCAAATATTTTCCACCCTCCTGGATAATGAACCTATGAGGGGGTCTTCCCAAAGTTTGGAGGTGAATTCTACCATCTTTTCATCTGGCACCCTGCTCCCCCATGAACTCTGTGGCGCCCCCTGGGGTGTTCAATGGGATGCAGTTCTCTGCAGTGAGCTGAGAGACTGCTCTGGTGAGCAGAGAGAGAGCAACGAAAGAGGAAGTCCCCTCTCATCAAATTTTCTGCCTCTCATTCCTCGCTGACCACCTTCCTTCCCCGCTCCCCTGAGGGCTCGGCATTGGGTCCCCTCTCTCAGGTCTGGCCAGTGGTGGCTTCTGTTTTCTCAGTCGGAAAATCCCCGACTGCAACAGAAGACGCCATGTGGCATAGATTGGTCCTCTTTAGATGACAACTTTGCACTAATATTTTGACTATTTGGATATGGGAGAAGGAGCGAGAGCTTCAAATCTGGGAGAGAAAGGGGATATCATATCGCAGCTCTCACGACAGCCTCGGTTGAGTCTGAATGGCAAAATCAATGGCTTCTGAAGCAGTGAAGTATTTATATACTGAAATCTTTGTGTTGGCAATTTCTTTAAAAGAAAACGATACCTATTATATCAAAGACATGTGCAACACTCTCGAGCTGTTAGACACTCCTCTCCCCCCCCCCCTTTTTCTCCCTTTAGAAGGGTACTGTGAGGGAAAACCAGGCGAGGGCATTTTTCTGTGTGCTTGTTTCTAATGTTTGATTTCTCAATGAATTGAGACCATATGGTCGCAGCAACCCCAACGTAGGTGGTTCGGAGATGGAATTCTTGTGACCTTGAAGTGTTTCTAGGTTGTGCCTGCAATTAGTGGGAAATAATGCATTAATAGACTGGTGTATAACTAGCCCCCCCCCCCGAACTCTGGGTGAAAAATTCCAATCCACGTATTCTCCAAAGAAGAATGACAGAAGAATCTTATCTCCTTATTGTAATTACTTGCCTTTGAGTGAACACCTTGTCTAGCAAGAAAGACACATTGTCCAGTTTTGTGCCATCTACGCTTTGGTTGGTGCGCCTGTGCTTATTGTTTGGGGTAGTGTGTATTTTGGTTGTCTTCCAACTTCAGGAGAACCATCTTCCAGAATGGTACTGGATGGTTGTACTCCAAAAGGTTTACTCTGGCTAATTTTCAGAAGCGGAGAGCCAGGTATTTCTTCCTCGTCTGTATCAGACTGGAAGTTATACTGAAACCCACCTCCTTAGGAGACCTTGCTAGTGTTTGAAGTAATGATGGTTGAGCTTTCCATACTGTAGTAACAGCTAAGCCACCTCCATAGGACACATCTGAGAGACCAGTAGTAGACTTTCCTTCATAGAGATGACTCATCAGTGGAGCCAGAGCCTTTCCCTATTCAATAAAGAACAACATTTGTTTGTGGTGACACTTAGGCCACAGTGTCAGTTCTCTCTGCCATGATCTGCCTCATCCCTAATCCTCATTTCCTCTGTATTGCTGTTCATCCTATTATTGCTCAAACATGGCTTTCGGCCAAAAATTTCAACATAGAGAGCTCTGTTTTGCTAAAGGTAACTGACTCGTCTGCCCTGTTATGAATAGAAAAATCCACCCAGTGTTTCCATGAGGTTCCATGGGAAACCTGGAGACAGCCCTTCTGTTGGTACATGTAAAATATGCTGCCTAATGATACATGTTCGTGAGAATCAGATAATGGAGTGTTGACGGATCACTTGGGCAATTTGATTGGCTAAGGAACAGGATGTTTACTCTGTAGTCATGCCCTCCACACATACCAAAGCTGACTGCATCGTCTACTGAAAGCAAGCCCTCATGTCCGGTGTCTTATCTTTCATTTATATGTACAAGGAGCAGTAACTGCTTCCGGGTTTTGCTGGACGATTTCTGGAGTATTAAGTCTGGTTCCTGGACCTCTGCTCTCAATTGCTTGGGTGTCTCCATCGGGAAAATTTAAATGCAATGTGCATGTGTTGAGTTGTTCTTTTTTTTCCAGGGTTAACAGGATTTGTTTCTTTTTTTTTCGAGTATGTTAGGTAAATTAATTTTATTTTTTTGCAGGTGATTGTAACTAAGAAAAACAAAACAAACTTGAGGGGGGCGGGAGGCTCCATTACGCTTTAGAACTTGTAGCAACATCGCTCCGTAGAACTTTCTGTCAGGGTGGATTTGAGTTGACATGTCATATCTCATTCTCTGACCAGCCTTTTGACCCATTTTAAAGTTGTTTCAGTTTTTTTTTTTAATATTTTTGCTTTCTTTTCAGTCGAGGCTTTTCCATGTTTCGTCTAGTGGACATCGTTTTTGACAACTTGTGTGTTTGCTTGCTTCCTGATGGTGTTTTGGATAACTTTCTATATATGAAATCCTGGACAGGTTAAATCTATAGAGACAATAGGTAACTGGATTGATAATTTCTTAGGGCCATGTAGGGGAGGTTGGAGGGGAGTGGGAGCTAACAACAAATGAGCAAAAGAAGAAAAGGATCTGAAATGGATTACAATAAAGAATGCACAGGTCTTCTTCATAAGACCGAATAATTGTATAATAAGCGAAGTCCATGCCAATAAAACTATGAAGAAAGCAGGGCTTTCTATCCGGAGGGAGGTATTGCATCTCTGCTCTCTGATATGGCAACCTCTAGGCATATGTAGTTAGTGTCACTGAGGAATTCTGAATTTGATTTCATTTTAATGAATTTAAATGAAGTCAGCCGCAGATGATGAGTAGCTGCCACATTGGACAGTGTAGACTTAGAATATTTTTGAAAAACTGATGCGAGTGATTTGTAATAGATTTAAGGCGCTTAGGTCAACACGGAGGCTCAGATGGTGGACACCGTGGCTGCATCAGTGAACTCAACCATCAAGACAGTTATGCACGTGGCCCAGGACTATGCAGTATTTCATTCTTTTATGCATCGGGTCACTGTGAGTTAGAACCAACTCACTGGAACCTAACAACAACAGCAACAGCAACAACAGCAGCAATCGCTAGTGGCTTTGTTGGGTAAGCATTGGACTGCTCACCACAAGGTTGAGAGTTCAAACCTACCAGACACTCTTTGGAAGAAAGATGAGAC
The DNA here is from genome assembly GCA_004026705.1 of Nesogale talazaci. Classification (NCBI taxonomy): domain Eukaryota; kingdom Metazoa; phylum Chordata; class Mammalia; order Afrosoricida; family Tenrecidae; genus Nesogale; species Nesogale talazaci. The sequence continues at coordinate 3,508 of PVJH01016417.1, forward strand.
TTTCTGCACATGGGAAGACTTGAAACCCTAGAAAGGGTCGCTTTGAATTGGAATCCTCTCGATGAAAGTGGGGTTGTGTTAGTCCGGATGGGCTAGAGGAACAAATTCGTTGACAACTCAGCTATGTGTAAGAGAGAACTTTATATTAAGAAGTAATTATGCATCAATAAAACATGCTAGATCAAGCCCATAAGTTTGATATTAGCCCATCAGTCTAATATTAGCTTTTGAATTCCTCTTCAGACTCATGTCACACATGCAATGCAGGAAGATCACAGGTTGGTGGGTGCAAAGTCCTGTGGATTCAATGGCAGTAGCTGCACCTCCAGGGCTCTGACTGCCATCAGTGTGGCTCCATGTGGCTGGTCAACAGGAATGTGAGGCCTACAGAGTGTGTGGCCCACCTCTTCTAATGGCAGAATCAAGAGAGAGGAAGTTCTTAGAATCATCTTGAGAAGGCCATGCCCATAAGGAGGGATCGTCAGGCTATGAACTGATTGACAGGCTAGACTCCATCCCTTTATTCTTTTAAGTAGCTAACATGAAATTGTGTAACTTCCACAACATGTGTGTGTGTTTGATTTAAATTGATGGTGTGAAAAGAGACTTGTAGTTATGAAGTCATTTCAACTTAGTATGCCTGCAGCATCATTTTGCAGTGTTCTGGTTGATAGTTCCATTTACTTGAAAATGTTTGCTGCTGATGTGCGAGAGAGTAATTTGATGAGATTGCTGATTGTCTTTCTCTAAGAAGACCAATTCTGTACTTGTACTTTACAGTATATTTCCCCAGCTGATACTAATTTTCTATACTATCCGTTATACATTTCACACACTTTTGAGTCGTATGCAAGTAGCTCATTTTACAGTTTAATGGCTAAGAATTTCAGTGTTAGAGCTTGTACCCCATCCATTTCGGACTAAACAGGGAGGTTCTTTGCTCCTATTTTCAAAGGAAGAGAGCAGGCCAGAGGGAGAGTGGGGAAGCAGAGCACATCTTTGTCTTTTGGGAGATCTTATATGTAGGCATCAGACTTCATGTGGAATTTCTTCCTGTGTCTTTTCAACGTTGAAAGTGATGGTGATGTAGTAAGTAACTTTATATATAAGTTTGCCTCTAAGGCAATCTGCCTCCCAGGAACTTGGATGTGAGATTTTGCCATGGTTGCTGGCCTCCATCATGTTGTTCCCTGACCCTTGGTCACCCCATACATGAAGATAGGGGACTATCATTGCAACATAGCAATGTCCAGACCTGCAGCGACAAAGGGAGGCTGAACAAGGTGCTTTGGCTAGGGATCAAACCTGAATGTGATGATGTTACTGTTTGCTAGCCCAGTGGAGCAGCACCAAACATTACCACACCCGGCACTGTTTTTCTGTTGGTTGTTTTGCTGGTAGCAATGGCTTTGGTTGGGAACGGTGCTCCTGATGGAGCAGGTGTCAAATGATTTAGGTCCATGAGACTAGGAACACATTCTTTCACTAATGCTATAATAGCGCTAATCCACTTGCCTCTTAAAAATGGTACCACTATGCTCAGGCTGCATTAAGTAGGCTAGGATGTTGCTAACATCAGTCTCAAAAAAGTGCTCACTAGAAATAAAACGCTAGTGGGTCAGCAACTCAACCAAAGACCAAGCTATAAAAACCATACATCATCCTCCATCAGTGAGTAATATAGCCCGTCTTAGGGGGTTAACATCAGAACATCCATGATCACCAAAGACTTTCCTAAGACGTCTGACCTGATAAAGAATTCTTTTAAATGTACCTACCCCCAAAAATGTGCACAGACCTAGGGAGAACACACTCCGCATATATTAAATGGAAAGAACTTGAGAGAAAAACCCAAGCCTCGATTTTCAATATTGCAAGAGTCGATGGGCAAGGTAATGATTAATGCAGGAAACCTTGAATGAAGGTGGGAAGAATACGCAGAGTCACATTGCCAATCAGAACTAGTCGACATCCCACCATTTCAGGAGGTAGCATGTGAGCAAGAGTCAATGGTGCAGAAGAAAGAATTTCAAACCAGACTGAAAAGATCAGCCCAAATCAAGGCTGCAGGAATTGGTGGGAAACGAACTGAAAAGTTTCAGCATGCTGACGAAGCCCTGACCTCTCACTCGTCTATGTCACAAAATGTGGAAGAGACCCGGCCAATTGATTGTAAGAGATCAATACCTGTACCCATTCCAAAGAAAGGTAAATCAACAGAATGCTCAAACTAGAGAAGAATATCATTGATATCACATGCGAGTGAGATCATCCAACAATGGTTGCCTCTGTACATTGACAGGGACCTGCTAGAAATGCAGCCCAACTAAAAATTTTTTTCTCATGTTTGTTTTGGGGGGGGGGCATCACTGTCCTCTGGTGGTCATGGGAGCTATCCAGCCTTGCTCCTGGAGAGCCGCTGCTGGATTTGAACCGCCAAGCCTGTGGGCCACAGTCCCGCACTCAACCACTACGCCAGTGGGGCTCAGCCTTAAATTTTACTTTCATAAGTAAACTCTCATCTGGCTTTGTCTCCTGACCTGTGCTGTAAAGTCAATGCAAGGTTAAATCAAACCAAAAAGGCAAAACCTATTGCCATTGAGTCTATTCTGACAGCAGTCCTACAGGACATAGTAGAACTCTATTTTCTAAGATTTCAAGACAGTAAATCCTATAGGGGAAGACAGTCTCCATTTTCCCCTAGGCCACCAGGTTCTCAGCCCCTATTTCCTCTGAAGTGGGAAGCCTGAGAATGCTAGTATCTTTAAGAGAAGAACTGACTCACATTAATTGCTTGGTTTCTCAAATGTCAATGAGTAGAGGAAGCTAGGGGGACTCTTATCAATGAATCTAAATGTTTCACACATGGTACCCGAGGGTTGGAAGAATGGAAGAGTTAGATGAGTTTTCCATTCAGTGGATGAAAGACAGTGGCCCCACCATGCAATTATCCCCACAGTCCTGACTGAGGTCAGCCTTCCAGGGGAGTTTTTAAATAAGCAGCTTCCAGGGTCCACCAGAGAACAGAGCCCTGAGTCTCCTTACTGTCAGCATCAGTAGATCACTGCTCAAGTTCATGACTCCAAAGTCAATGTATCATGGAGCTTGAAACCCTAACTTCCTGCCTGTGTTCTTTCAGCTCTGAATCCTTCTGTCTTGATGCCGCTGGAAGTGGGTCAATGCTCACAAATGAGAAGCACTGTCCTTGGGCTGAGCCCCGGTGGCGTAAGTGGTTGAGTGCAGGACTGCGGCCTGTGGGCTTGGCGGTTCAAATCCAGCGGTGACTCTCAGGAGCAGCACTGGGTAGCTCCCACAACCACCAGAGGCCGTGATGCCCACAAACAAACAAACAAGCAAAAAGCAAGAAGCACTGCCCTCTAGACTACCAAGTGACCCAACACTTGAGTGCCAGCTGTAAGCCTGGCATCTCAGCAGCATTCTCACTTCCGAACTGCTGGCTAGGGAGTCTTAGCATTCCTATGACCCTTTTAGGGTGTCAGTGGTAAGCTTGGGGGTTCCCAGGGTACCCCTCACTTCTCACCTACTGGCCTTTTCACTATTCCTTCAAGCTAAAACCAAGCCAAGCCTAAAATCTGGTCTCGCCTCAATCAAGTTGATTCCAATACATAGCAATCCATGAAGATAAGGTAGAACTGCCCCCAGGGTTTCTGAGTCAGTGAATCTTTATGGAAGCTGACAGCCTGATCTGTCTGCCAAGGAGATGCTGGTGGGCTTGATGAACCCCCTGCAACTCTCTCGCTACTCCTTAGGGTACCCCCACATGACTCACAATGCTCATGGAAAGCCTCATATAGTTCATTGTCCTCCTTGTTATTCTGAGCTGTTGCATAAGTTCATACAGGCCCAACATACAGGATGAAACACTGTCCAGTCCTTTGCTGTTCTCACAATTGTTGTCATGTTTCAACTCATTCCTGGAACCGAAGGGTCACTAAAGTGCTGCCCCCTTTTCTCCGACTTTCTATTTTATCAAGAATTTTATCCTTTTGCAGGGACTGGTTTCTCCTGATGATATGTGCAAAAGATGTGCTAAGGAGCATTCTGGCTGTACTTCTTTCAAGAGGGGCTTGTTTGCTCCAAGTATTTGTCCAGCAGTCCAAAGTATTTTCGGTTTTCTTCGCCAGTGCTGTAACTCAAAGGCATCAGTTCTTCTGACATCTTTTTTATTCCTTGACCAACTTTCGCACGCCTAGGCGTGTGAAACCATGGCGTGGCCTGGGCCAGGTGGTGCACCTCAGTCCTCCAAGTGACGTCTTTGCTCTTCAACATGGGCACAGTAGATCTGCCCATTGCAGTATGTCATCTGATATCTTGACTGCTGGTTCCGTGAACATCAATTATGGATCCAAGCAAAATCAAACTCTTGACAAATTCAAAATTTGCTCACGGATCAGGGTGTTCCCTGTTGTGAGGAGTTTAGTTTTCTCCATATTAATTACAATTCTTTTATAGCAAAATGAAACAAAAAATAAGATGCAAAAGAAGAGTTTCATAGAGTAACTGCCAATATGCAGCTCTTAGGTCCCCTGCTACCAAGGTCTTTCATCTGTCAGGAAGTCCATGGAACTGTAGCGTCCTTCCAGGGTTCTTGCTATGTACTTTCAGCTCTTGCCCCTCTCCCCTGAGTCTGCGTGAAGAGGTGGATACTATATAGTTGGATCTTTCCAGTTTACCCAGGCCCACACGAGAGTCACCACATTAGCCTACACATCTAGATGAGAGTGCCTGGAGTCCTCCTCAGAGACATGCTGAGTGCTGGAGAAAATGCCAAGATTTTAGTGATGGTCTCTCAGGAATCAAGAGCAAAGGCCAGATCCTTTAGATAAAGCTCAGGTCTTTCCCTGACAGTTACATACTTATTGGGTTGTCCATACTCTGCAGCTTAATCATGGATAGGACTTTATTAACAGCAGAGATTACCTGTGTAATTTAGAGTTTGTCTTAGGTATCTTTGTGGGAAGGGCACAATTTGGAAGTTCAAGCCTCCTGTGTTTGATCTTAGGCTTGGGTTTTCTATGACTGTTTTTTGGGAAGACCATCACTAGACTGGTAAGGCCATCTGTGTTAGTCCGGGTAGACTAGAGAAACAAATACATAGACCTGCATATGGATATAAGGGGAATGGTTTATATACAAAAGGAATGAAACACTGAGAAGGCATCCCAATCCAGTCCAGTTCAAAGTCACAAGTCCGTTATTAGCCCACATGCCCGATACCAGTCTATAATGTCTCCTTCTGACTCACAAAGTCACAGGCCAGTGGGTGCAGAGTCCCGGTGCCAACAGGGGTCTCCCCTTGGCTCCTCGCTTCCAGGGCTCAGGGTCCACCAACAGCATTCCGTGGTGGCAGAAGCAACTCATTGCTGGCAGGGGGCCCCTCAAGGCCTCTCCAGCTTCAGAGGCCATGTGGCTTCTCCTCAGGCTCCTGCAACAGCTAGGACTCTGCCATCTTGTCTTGTGCGTAATTCCTTGTCTCTGAGGCTAACTCCCAACAACTGGGGAAGATGGCTTCTCCTCTTCACAAGGGAAATATCGCGAGATTTCCCAGAAGTCTCAGGAGAAAGGCATGCCCACACGGAGGCCTCATTGGCTACTCAATGGCTATCTACAGATTAACAGGCTAGACTCCACCCCTACATTTCAATCATAAAATTAACATAAGCATATGACTGCCATACCACCTTTGGATAAGCAGCCAGACATAGTCCTGTGCACCCCCAGGGACTTTAGATGAGGAGGGAGAGTCACAGTGCCTCACATCAAACCCTGACATCTTTCTGGGACCACTAACTTAAACTCTCCATACCCGTTTCCTCCCTTTAGAACAGTGGTTCTCAACCTGTGGATCATGACCCCATTGGGGGTTCAGTGATCCTTTCACAGGGGTTGCCTGATTCACAACAATATCCTTGAAAGCTTCAACCTTTTCTCCATTTATGGTGTTACCTATTTTATTCAGACGTGAGGAGTTTGGTCTTTACATTGAGTCATAATCCCTTCTGAAGACTGCAGTTCTTGTTTTTCATCAGCGAGTGCTTCGTCTTCCTCATTTTGAGCAAGCATGAGTATGTCATCAGCATTCTCAGGTTGTTAATAAGTCTTCCTCCAATCCTGATGCCACATTCTTCTTCATTGTTAAAGTATGTTTCATTAATTAGTTTAGATCATAAATTGTCCAACAGGTTTGAGAAAGAAAACAACAACAACCAACAAACCAAGACTTAAAAGCTCTAATATCTTTTTTAATTCCAAAAAGCCCAACAAAAAGGAGCCAGAGACCAGTCTTTGGATTCATTCAGGTCAGATGATCAAAATGAAAAAAGCAGGGTGGAAAATGCCTGCCTCCTCCAAAGGCAGTACTTAGAAATGCAGTCATTTTACTAGTACTGTCGAGTAAAGTAAAACCCAGGGGTCTTGCTACAGACCATCAATCATCATGATCGTTATATTTGAGCCTGCTGTTGCAGATACTGCATCAATCCATCTCCTTGATGGTCTTTCTTTTGCTTGTTGCCCCTCCTGTACCAAACATGATGCCCTTTTGCAGGGAATGGTCTCTCCTGATGACTTGCCCAAAACACGCGAGGCCAAGTCTCCCCATTCTAGCTTCTAAAGGAGCCTTCTGATTGTACTTCTTCCAAGACATTTGATTATTCTTCTGTAGTCCTTTTCAATATTCTTTGCTAACACCATAATTCAGATGCCATCAAATCATCCTCTGGTTTCCCTTACACATTGTCCAGCATTCACAGACCCTCAAACATATCATGACTTGGGTCAGACACACCTTAGACCTCAAAGTGATGACAACGTTCCTCAATGAAGTGCATCATCAGATTTGTCAATTCCTGCCCCTGTGAGCATTTGCTCTGGATCTAAGCAAAAGGAAATCTTTGACAGCTTCCTTCTTTACTTTGTTTATTGTGATGTGGGTCTGGTGGTGAGACTTCTTGGGGGTCTTTGAGTTGCTCTTCACCATCAAGTGCTTCAAGTCCTTATCGCTTTCAGCAAGCAAAGTTGTGTCACCTGCATTTTGTGGATTGTTCATGAGCCTTCTTCCAATCCTGATGTAGAGTTCTTCATATAATCCAGCTTCTCGTATCACTTGTCCAGCATGCAGGTTGTGGAAGTGTGGTGAAAGGATACCACCCTCACACTTTTCCTTTGTTCTATTAGAATGTCTTTTTGCCTATGTACAGGTTCTACAGGAGCACAGTGACTTCATTCTGAAATTCCCATTCTTCTTAAGGTTATTTTTCTATAGTCTACATGATAGAGTGCCCTCCATCAATAAAAACACAATACACCCCCCCCTTGGTGGTCTTTGCTTTCAACCAAGGGCCATCTGATGTCAAAAATGAAATAACCTCCCTCCAAATCCTCTTCTGTATCCAACAGGCAGTTTCCTGTTGATGCACTATGCAACTGTTTTTAAAACTATATTCAGCAAACATTTTATTTGCCTATGGTGCTTAGGACATTGTTTGATAATTCCTGCCTGCTGTTGGGTTACCTTTCTTTGGAATGGGCACAAACTGGACTCTCTTGAGTTGGTTTGCCAGGTAGCTGTCTTCAAGACATCTGGGCACTCGTGAGTGCTTTCACCATGGCATCACTTTCTGGAGCTATTTCAGTTGGTTTCCTGTCAATTCCCTGAGCTTTGATCTTTACTAATGTGCAGCTTGGACGTCTTTCTTCAATTCCATTGTTCTTGGTCTATGTGCTACCTCCTGAAATGGTCACGTGTCAACCAGTTCTTTCAGGCGGGACCGTATCTGCCTCTGTCTTTTGATGCTTCTTATGTCATTGCAGTAGAACTCTACAGATTGATAACAATCCCCTACACAAAGAGTGTTACCCCTAAAGTTCTTTGCATTGTGTAGACAGTGGCAACAATTATTTTTTCAATCATTGAGACCAACCTATTCCTAGTCATTACATCAAGGAGAAAATGTGAGTGACCCAGCCAATGGGTTTATAACTGACTCCATGGAAAAATCCCCAACCCAAAAATCACACCAAAAGTCAGCACATGACCAACTCTTTGTATACATAGCTTTTATTGGCAACACACCAATATAGCCAACACAGTTCTCTGACGTCTGAGCATGGTGGTCTTTGAATGCAGGCCATAGACACCTACCAGTGATTAATTTCTTGGTTCTTGTGAAAAATTAAGGAAGCAGGACCATTATAATAGGAAGGCTAACAAAGGGAGATTGGTTATAAAAAGCAGTCTAAGGAAAGCAGCTAAATAGACCCTTCCTCTCTCAAGGACGTCCAAGGACAACTGCTTCCATGATCTGTGTATGCTGCTAAATGGCCAGAGGTAGACTTAAAGAGTCTGATTGGCCTGGTGGATAGTGGCAGATTACCTACTCCACCCCCAGGCCTCCACAGAAAAGGCACATTCCCAAAGCTATAGATGATGTTGATTACAGCTCTAGCAGGTTTCAACCTGCGGTCCAAGCCTTAAGATCAACAATCATTCTGTATGATCAAGTTTCATCTACTGTAATTGGAGTTTTCTGCCAAGTCATGATGTTGAGGCCAGCTTCCATGCCAGCTGCTTCTCTCATGTTGACTGCCTATGCTTTGGGAGAACTCACAAGATGACCTGTGTCTTTCTGTAGACCAGCTTGGCGTGAGATCAGGAGCGCCCCTATGGCATCGTAGTTACCCATTAGGCTGCCAGCCACAAGGTCAACAGTTTGAAATCACCAGCCTCTCTGTATGAGAAAAATAAGACTTTCTACTCCTGTAAAGAGTTATAGTCTGGGAAACTCATAGGGGTAGTTCTACGATATCCTACAGGGTCTCTATGAATCAGAATCAACTTGATGACAGCGAATAAGGAGGTGGGGAAGAGGGGAGAGACAAGAGGGGAAATGGGAGAGAGAAAGAAAGAGTGGGAGGAGAGAGGGAGAGAGAAAGAGTGAAAGGAGAGAGAGAAAAATTCCTACTCATGGCAATAGTATAGGAGAGAGTAGAATTTCCCCTTTGAGTTTCCAAGACTGTCAACGTGGGGGGGGGGGGTGTCAGATAGCCTCATCTTTTTCCTGTGGAGCAACTAGGGGGTTCAAATACCTAGCCTTGAGAGCAGCACCCCAAAGTTTAACCTACAGCACCAATAGGGTGCCTTAAAAAACAAATAGCTTCCTGCCACCAAGCTGTTATTGCCTCACATTGACCCGACACAGTCTTTCCAAGACTATAAACCTTTAAGGGAGAAAACTGCCTGATCTTTCTTCCTGAGACCTGCTGGTGGATTTGAACTGTCGACCTTGCATCTGGCATCTCAGCGCTTAACCACCCACAGTGCCACTCTACTCACTGCCACTGAACAGATCTCTACTCATTGTGATGGGATAGACAAGAACTGCCCCTTTGGATTTCCAAGTTTGTACTTCTTTGTGGGAGCAGAAAGCCTTGTCTTTCTCTTAAAGGAATGATCGATGATCTCCCAAGGCTATCTGTCTGCCAGCAGCCCATGTGATACACTTCACCACCAGGGTGTCTCAGATAAGGCTATTGTTCACTGCTGTCAGGTTGATTCTAACCCATAATAACCCTAAATGTAACAGAACGCTTCCCAGCCCTGCTCTGTCCCCAACACTACCCTTGCGGTTGAGCTCCTTTTTGCCTTTACAGTATCAATCCATCTCAGTAAGGGTCTTCCTCTTTTTTACTGCACGTCTACTGTACCAAGTATGGTGCCATTCTCCGGGAACTGGTCTTTCCCGACAACATGTCCTAAGTGGGTGAGACAAAGTCCTACCATCGTCCCTTCTACAGAGCATTCTGGTGATACTACTTCCATTGCAGATTAGTTTATTCTTCTGGTAGCCCACTGTACTTTCAGTATTTTTCACCAGCTGAAACACATCAGTTCTTCCGTCTGCTTTATCCCATGCCCCACTTTCAAATGCAAGTGAAGTCATTGCTTGGGTCAGGGTCATCTTTGTCCTCAAAGGAACATTCTTGCTTTTCGACACATTCAGGAGGTCTTGTGCTGCAGATTTATCCAGTGCAATTAGTCTGTTGAGCTCTTGATTGCTACTACCTGAGAATTGATTGTGCATCCCAGGAAGATAAAATCCTTGACAACTTCAGTGTTTTAATCTCCATTTATCATAATGTTACCTATTGTCTACCCTACTGGAAGTGGAGAATCAAATTTGGTAGGTTTTCTTCCCAAAGACAGAGAAAAACATTTGTAATTCTTTATTATAATGTTCTCTCTCTCTCTCTCTCTCTCTCTCTCTCTCTCACACATACACACACATACACACACACACACTCAAAAGTTAGCTGCCTTCTATCTTTCTGGTCCTTCTGGCAGGGAACAGGCAAGACCCTCTCTCAGTTCAGCCATCTCTCTCCGTAAGAATAACAGAGCTTCCCCTTCCCAGCTGCCTTATGTCATTGAATTAATAATGCTGTAAAGGCTGGATCCGCAGCCAATTTGGCAGCTGAGCCTTTAGGGAGATTTTTGGAAGAGCGACCTTCCATTTTTAATAGGCATGTTATTACATTTAGAATTAAATTACAGAGGGCAAATCTATCCTTTTGGATTTGCTCTTAGCCATACCGCCCGTCCCCTTCCTTTTAAGAAAACATTTAATGAACTAGGACAAGTTGTAGCCACGTGTTCCTCATGGGACGCAGTAAGGAGGGAGTTCAGATGCCAGACTCCCAGGTCCCTGATCTCAGGGCAGTTGGGCTTCTCTCTTATAGGATGGGCACTCTTTGCATTTTCCCCTTAGTAGGACTGAAAGGGATAACCCCTGGCATTACTCATCTGTATTTACCCGAGATGCCTTAAAAGTAGAACCAACAGCCTGGGAATGTTTCTGCATGTGGGTGCTTTTCAGATTCATGTGGAAAGTCAGTGGAAAATAAACACAACAGTCTCCCATGCTGCCAGACTCTAGAGAGAGTTTAACCCCCTAGAGTGTTAGAATCCAACGTGAAATGCCAGTTCCGAAGGCAAGGTGGTAGTGGTGGGCCACCGTGCACATGAGCAAGCCCAGAGGGGCCGTTGGCAACTAGCTAGCTCACAGACGGAGCCTATATTTAATAAGAAACCACACAATTTTTATGAATGACGTTGGAAGAGAGATGGGGAAGTGAGCCAAAAATGTCGATCCCACACTGTTGACCCCAAACAAACAAGCTCGTGCACGAATACAAACACACTCCCTCCCTCCAAGAAACCAAAGGCTCTTCGAGGTGAACGAAAGACAGCAGCGGAAGGGATCCACTTGTAGGGAACAATGAGAACGCAGAGAGACTTGGTTGAGCTACGAAACAACAGACCAAGTCCCAAAGCTAGCACTCGTCCACTAGGATACATAGCCAGCAGAGCAAGGAATGGACTCTGGCACCAAACACATCTCCTGGTAAAAACAGCCTACATGCCTGCTCAGGATGGATGGTGAGCGCTCCACACGAAAATACCAGTGTGTAAGCCAGGCCACGATGGGACCATGCATTACAGAGCTACAGTGAGGACGTGGAGGATGCCTTCCAAAGTCTCTTTTTTCACTGGCTTCCAGCTTCCATGAAATCTTAGACCTGCAATAGAAATCTGACTTTACCCATCCTAAATTTTCCACTTGGTTGACAGTGGTGGTATGGAGGGTGAGCCATGCAGGCTGAGTGCTTCGAAAGTCACCGTGTGTTCCCAGAGTAACCTGGAGAGACAGATTGGTATCGTTTGCATGTATATGCATAGTCCATCTGTAGAGACGGAGCATTTGCCTGTGTGCCGCCGTCCGTCTGTCTGCCTGCGAGGGAGATGCGGGGTTTGCTTTACCCGCATGGCTGATCCATTCTCTCCTCACCACAATAGAACCCTTTGTGGAGCCTGGATTCTCTGACCTGGGAACCGCCTGGTCTACCTGTGGAATCTGGTCCACAGGCACCGTCTCGTCTACTCTTCTTTTTCTGAAAAGCCCCCCTTTCTAAGACTGTCCCCCTGAATCTTCAGGAGTATGGTAGCGGAAAGGAATGCCAGGTCTTTAAGGTACAGTCGTTTTCCTACCTGTACCTTGATGGATGCTAGGCTTTTCATTGATGATATTGACGGATCTTTGGGTCCTGGTGAGGAAACCCTGGAGGTGCAGTAGTCAGCGTGCTCCCCTGATAGCTGAAAGGGCAGCATTTAGGCTCCATTAAGCTATGGCATCAGGATGGGAGTAAGGCTTCTTAACAGCCTGCACTTGGCAGATGACACCACCTTGCTTGCTGACCATGAGAAGAACTTGACACACTTGATGATGGCCATCAAGGATTGTAGCCCTCAATATGGATTACGACTCAATGAAAAGACAACCACATCCTCACCACCGGACCCATAGATGACATCATGCTAAACAGAAAAGATTTGAGTTGTCAAGCATCTTTTCCTTCTTGGGTCCACAGTGAATGCTCATGGAAGTGACTTTCAAGAGATCGGATGAGGCATTGCCTTGGGTAAATCTGTTGTCTAGGATCTCTTTAAAGTTTTGACCAGCAAGGCTCTTCCTTTGAGGAGTTAGCTATGCCTGACCCGAACCATGCAATTTTCAGTTTCCCCATACACATGTGGAAGTTGGGCACTGAATAAGGCATGAAGAACACCGAAGAAGAGTCTATGCCTTTCATTTAGTGTTGGAGAAGATATTGGATGTACCCTGGGCCGTCAAATGAGCCAGCACTCTGTTTTGAATGAAGTATAACCAGAAGGCTCCTTCCAGGCAAGGATTTCACGCCTTCATCTCATGTACTTTGGACATGTCGTCAGGAGAGACCAGTCCCTGGAGTAGGACATCCTGTTCAAGGAAAGTAGCAGGGCAGCTAAGGCGAGGAAAGACCCTCAGCAAGGTGGATTGACGCAGGATGGCTGAAGACGAAGCAGTATTGTGTGCCGTTGAAAATAAGAGTTGCTGTGAGTTCAGTCTTCTTCCATAAAGATTACAACCTTGGAAGCCCAATGGGGGGCATTCTACTCTCTACTGTGGGGTCCCTATGGGTCGGAATTGACTCCACAGCAAGGAGCTTCTTTGTTTTGTTTTGTCTTGTACCATCCAATTCAAGGAAACTTCATGGTGTAGCGTAAGGACTCGGATGTTGCCCAGAATGTTGATGGTGTGAATCTACCTGCTGCTCCATGGGAGGAAGATGTGATGATCTGTTTTTATGAAGGTTACAGCCTTGGAAACCTTATAGTGCAGTTCTGTTCTCTCCTAGAGGGTCTCTGTGAGTCTGAATCAAATGAAAGCAGTGGGGGTGGGGGGGTGGTTCTGCTTAGGATACCACTTGATTTTTTTTTCCTCACTGAAAGTACTCAGATCGACTATTCTGTAGAACCTAGATTTCTATTTTTGTCCCTTGAGCTTTTGATAACTCAATTGTATGTTAAAGTGGAAATGGCCTTTATGAACCAAACCAAACTTATTGCCATCAAGTCATTTGGTGGTCCCTGTGAGTTTCTGCATCTCTAACTCTTTCTTTACAGGAGTATAAAGTCCCATCTTCCTCCCATCAAGTGGCTGGTGTTTCTGAACTGTTGATTTTGCAGTTAGCAGCCCAATATATAACCACTACGCTGCCAGAACTTCTTGGCATTTATGAAACAAGGGGGAAAATGACTCAGGATTTACAATGCTTTAAGTATACTTGCATAGACCAGGGATGGCTATCTTGTCTCTCTGGGTAAAATAAAACTTGAGTAGCTCCTGCAACAAGGATCCCTGGTGGAGCAGTGATGAAGACTTCGGAAGACCCACCATTTAAAACCATCAGCTGGGTTGGTCTCAGGGGAGAAAGAAGTGGCCAGAAAGATTCACAGACTTTGAAACCTGAGGGTGAGCAACTTGTTGCCATTGGCTTTGAGTTTGGTGGCACAGCAGGTAAATGCTCCTTTGAGCACACCCGATGACTGTGCTGCAGACCAACCTGCTACTCTGTTCCTGCAAAGTTGGCGACCACAACCCCCCACCCCACCCCTCAGCAGTGCTGCCCTGTCTCTGACGGTTGTCCTGAGTCAGCATGGTATGGGTGCTCCAAACATCAGGAGCAATGCTGTTCTCCAGAGGCACCCGAGAGGATATTCTTCTGGGGCTTCCTCCATGGCATTGTTTTTTAAATTTAATTGAATTTTTAGGATAGTTCGTTTTTCTAGAATGATTTCTCTATTATTTTTTGAAAGAAAGCATATGATTCTCTTAAGCCTCAAGGCTGAGGACTTCGATATAGCATTCTAATTCCTCATTTTACTCAAACGTTCTCTATCGAGTTTTCTTTTTCCACTTATGGTGCAGAAAATCAATCTTACTAATTTGTGGATTTTTTTTTTGGTATAAAAAGGAGAATGTTATGGAAGGGTGGGTTTTTTTAATGACTTGAGAGAGAGAGAGAGAGAGAACACCTGCTGCCTGGAGATGAACAGGGAGTCACTAGGGACTGAAACAGTGGCTGGAGAAGGTGTGAGATGCCCATCATTGGGTCTGAAGTGAATTAGTGATTCATCTAATCAGATGAATAATAAGTGGATTCTTAGTAACAGATAAAACTACCTCATCCAGGGTGTCTAGGTGGTATTGCCCACAGCTGGGGCTGTTCCCTGGAACTATCAGCTGATGGATCTGAGAAGGCACACTGGAAAGAATTCAAAATATCAGCTCTATTGGTCAGGCAGGTATTTCTTGGTGAACAGTACAATTTACATGCAACATCATTTATTTGCAGAGCATAGCTCCTGCCTAAGGACCTTGTCAACAGCAACCTGCACAGGTAGCAGAGGGGTCTTCTAGGACTTGAATGATAGGAAGGACAGGAAGAACAGCCTACTTCAATGGTGGGGAAAGACGGCAACTTTCAGTATGGATGACAACTCAACCTGAAGAAAACTTAGATCCTCACACCTGGACCAGCAGGTCATGGCAATGGAGGATAGGTAGGAGTGGTTAAGGATCTCATTCTATGAAGATCCATAGCCAATGCTCAAGGAAGCAGCCATCAAGAAAGCGAACGACACACTCATAGGACAAATCTGCTGCCCAAGACCTCTGTCAAGTGTTGGAGAGCAAGCATGACCCTGGAAGAACTGAGGTGCCCCTGACTCAAGTCGTGGTGTTTGCTTTCTTGGTTTTTCTCCCAATATTTAAATTGTAAATTAGGTGGAGGGGGTTGTTAGTCTGGGTTGACTACAGAAGCACATTAATAGACACTCATGTGTGTACTAGAGAACTTTATATGAAAGGGTATATTAAAAAACATTCCAGTCCAGCCCATACATCCAATATTAGTACCAGCCTGTAAATTCCTCTTCAGACTCACGCAGCACAGGCAATGACATTGAGTGCAGGAAGAGGATGGGTTAGTAGGTGGAAAGTCTTGTGGATCCAGTAGCGGTGGAAACATCTCACCACTGTCAAGGGTATCCTTGTGGCTCCTCCAGCTCCCAGACTCTGCCTGCCATCAGCATAACTCCATGTTGCTTGTCAACAGCAATGACTGTCAGTGAGTCAGTATGTGTCTGACCTCTAGTGAGCTACTTATATTTGTCACACCTCCAAATGAGGTCATTAATCTGTGACCCAATTGACAGGCTAGTCTTCACCCCTTGACAGGAGATTATGTAGCTACTGCAGGGGGGTACCTTTAATATCATGTGGGGGTTTGCGTTTAGTATCCATAACGTTGTATTCAACAGTTTAAACCACGTATCAACCTTTCAGTAGTTTACTCTTCATCCGTTTCTTAATTTCGCTCCTCCTTCTGGTGTTCTCTGGTATTCCATTTAAGTTGTGTTAATCCTCGTCTGCGGTCCATCCTGCAGCTTTATCACCCCTCCTTGAGCCTCCCTCACTGAAGCCCTGATATTTTCATTCACCTCACATGCATGTGGAAACTGGACCAGGAGTAAGGAAGCCCGAAGAAGAATCAGTGCATTCGAATTGAAGTATTGGTGAAGATTGTTAGAAACTGAGTTGCAGGGAAGATAAAGTGTCTTGTTCATTAAGCACATAAAGGAAATGGCAGAGCCAGGGTGAAAATGTCCTCTAGAATATCACAATGGGGTGTGGCTCCTGAACTGGTGAAATTAATAAAATTCAAAAAATTGATTCGATCCTAGTATGATGTTTGCACCAACACCGAGTCCCTGTCTGGCTCACGAGTTATTTTCAAGTTCCCGGTGGCAGTCCTACCCTGTCTTAAGTGGTCTCTATGAATTGGAATCAGTTTAATGTCAAGGAGTTTGATTTGGTTTGAGTGTGGACAAACTACTGAACAACCACCCAGGAATCATCAAAATGATAGACTCGGAGTCATCACCGCATCAAAAAGACTTGGTGGACATTCAATCAGTTCATATTATAGAGCATGGTGATTCTTTATCTCTTCATAACCCCTAAGCCTGACGGTATTGAAGGAAGAAGTTTAAGCTGTACTGAAGGCATGCACAAAAAAGCAAAACCCCTGGAATTGACAGGACACTGATGGGAACGTCTCAAAAGTCTACGCAGTGCTGGAAGTGTCCACTTGTCTTTTGCAAGAAAATGGTGAGATAGTTACTTGGCTAACTGATCGTAAGAGAGCCATATCTGGGCCCATCCCAAAGAAAGGTGACCCCCCCTCAGAATGTAGTCATTATTAATAATTATCTTTCATATCAAACACAACTAAATTTTGGTTGAACCAACTTGCTTACATCTAATGACACCAATATAGTCAAAGAACATTTCTGCTAACAAGACTCCAAAAACGTCTCTCCCCCCACTCAGGAAATAGCTGAAATGGAAGGACAATCCATAGGAGCTTTGAACATTATAAAGCATAAGAAGTTCCTATTCCTTGATCCTAACAGGATTGAAGATTGTTTCTCTCTTCATAGTACCAAATAACAGATGGAAATCAAATGGGAAACCCTAACTCTAAAAAAGTAGCCGCTCCATGACCCTCAAAATAGAAAATTGGGAATTCCATTCCTGAGATTAGGGGACAGCAATCCGCAATCAGTTCACCTTCAGTGAGACAGAAAAGAAGATGGATTATGAAACCATTTGAATATTGTATCCAGTCATGAGGTCAAGATGCATTCGCAGCCCAGTTAATTCTATTACAATTGCAAAACTTAGTAGAATACTACTTTGTCCACCTTCCAATAGCACTCTCACATATGTCCCTAAACACTACAAAATATCCAAGTGAAACCATATCCATTTCAAGGAGCTTGAAATAACTCCTGAGCAAAACATAGACTCACGTTGGGGTGAAGATCACATTTGTACTGGATCAGTTTTTAGGAACACTCATTGAATTTTATTGAGCCCCTATATTCAGGGGCCACACCAACTTTTGAAATGATCTTAGGTGGGACTTGAGCCCGGACTCTGCTGTTTATTAGGTGATTTGGTTTCCAATCATCTTTTTCTTGGTGGTGTAGTGGATTGGGCTTCTGGCTTTACGGACAACAGTTCAAAGTCATCAGCTGGGAGACAGACACGGTTTTTTGTTCCTATCAAGACTTAGAGCCTCAGAAACTTACAGATGTTATTTCTCCTTTTTCCAATGGGGTCACAATGAATCAGAATGGAGTCTTTTGCTCTCCTTTCCTAAGCCCAATGCCCTTCTTCAGGGACTTCCTGAACAAATGCCCAAAGTACCCGGGGTGAAGTTTCACCCTCCCTACTTCTAAGGACCATCCTTGTTGGACATCTCCCAAGACAGACTTGTAAGAGAAGTTAAACTCAAACCTATGAGAAATAGTTTTTTTTTTAATGTGTCTTGTTACATAATCGAGCCCTTAATATTCTCCACTTCTATTTCTTGTTCTCATTTATGTTCTTTATTCTTTGCATCAATGTCATGGTTTGAGGTTGGTATATTTTTTTTAGTTGTTTCTCCTGCCTTTCCCTTTTTGAATAAGATGAAGTTGACTTTAGAACAGAGACAAAACCTGCCTCAGTGGGCATCAGTCCAGTCTCTTGGGGTGGATATGCTTCTTCTCATTTATTTGGGAAGATGCTGGGGTGCAGAACTGGAAGGAGGCCATCATGGATGACTGTGGGAGTCAGGGAGACTTGGGGGGTGGGGAAGAGATGAGGTTCAGGAAAGAGACACCCATTCTGGGACATCTGCTAGCTTTTTGTTAAATCCTTTTATCCTAACTCTTATCCCAATCCATGCATCAGTCCATTTTATGTCAAGCACATTTGTCTCTCTGTTGCTCTCGTCATTCTCACAGCATTTGCTTTCTATTTAAGCCCTTCCTTTTATAGTTAACATTTCCTCAGATTAATCTCGTTGGCTTTTTTTTGAAAGATGACAATATGAACTATATATGCGATTGAAAAAAAAAGTACAGCATTCCCACATTAGCACTGACTCCCTGATGCAGTTCAACCTTTGGCTCTTTCCTATCAGGAGAGAGGAGGAGGAGGGAAGGAGATGGATCAAGGGACAGAACGAACTCTCCTCAACCTTTCGGTTGCTCCTGACGTTTCCAGATGACTCTCTCAGGACTCTGTAGAAGTGGTTACATCAGAAATGCTTATGGTTTTTTTAGAACCTGATGTGGGCGCCTCCTCGATAGGTCTCGCCTGACTTCCCAGAGACTTTGTGTAAGTTACAAAAAAGGATGCCTATCACGTGGCCAATAAGACCATTTGGTGTGGCCGTAAAGCATGGGTTCTGATTTTTGTACACCACACAGGAAATTGAGTCTCATTATGCTAATCCTGCTGTGTAGAATACAGATGTAATTATAGGAAAAGAAGTCAGGAATGTTTTAAAAAACGTGGCGCTGAAAATCATACAACCCCGCAGACCAATTTTTCCTTAATTTCATGACATTTTACAAATTGGCATCTGGCGTTTCCTGTCTACCCTGCTCTGCCCTTCCACTGAGCTGGCAAGAATTTCTTATTCCAGACGCAAGCTTTATCATAATCTCCCATCTGCCACACCAACACAGGAAATAAATAAATAAAAAGTTTAGACAGAAAAAGAATGATTTACAGCAGCTGAGTCTTTTAAAAGGAAGAAAGAAAAAATGATGATCATGTCGGCTTTTTGAAAGAATCCAATATTTCAGAAACAGCATTGATCATCTCTTTGCCTATGGGGTCCTAGTTCCAGTCTGCTCCATCAAACACTCCTAGAAGAGGGAAATGATAGATGTTGGTGCAGAAGGTTAGGTGAGAATGCTAAAGCCCACGCGGCTGCCTGGTCATCCTGAAGCCACTGTATTCAGTAGGCTCGACTCTGCTCCAGGGAAGTAAGTTCATTAGCGATGACCATGCAGCAATCCCACTTGGTTTGGGCTAAAGGATGAGTCTTAAAGACAGGCTAGCGATGTTCATCATGGTGAAGGAAGGAGGAACACAACTACACAAGGATCTCAGCATTCTGGTCCAAAGTAAGGATTCTATATTTGGGAGAGTAGAATGGAATTGCTGTCCTTTCTAGGCTGGAGAAAACAGACTCATTGCCTCCTCACAGTGTCTGTCCAGGGTCCCTGTGCAGGGTTCTGAAACAAAATCTGCTCTGTGATGATCCAGGACAGGCATTCTCTTTGGCTATTTTTCCCCCCGTGTCTTTGATCATGAATGATTGTTTAGTGTGCAAGTTAATTTTTTACAAGTTCAGATTTTAGGATTTATTGACGCAAGTCACAGATTCTCTGTGGTCATTGGAGACAGGCTGACCACTGTTGAAACTGTCCTCTCATGTCTGCTGGCCCTGTACTTTATCAGCATGAGAACGTTGGTGTGGGGGCCTCTTGATGTCGGCCTCTAGGCACTGTGTGTGTTGACAAACCCTGCTCCAGACTTGTGAATCTCCCTCTTCCTGATTCTGTAAAGCAGCGGTTCTTATTCTTGGGTTGAGACCTCTTTGAGGGTCAAACGACCCTTTTTCAGGGGTTGCTCAATTCATAAAGTAGCAAAATGACAGTCATGAAATAGCAATGAAAATAATTTTATGGCTGGGGGGGATCACTACCACATGAGGAACTGTAAGATCGGGTCATGGCATGAGATAGTTTGGGAAGCCCTGCTATAGAGGACAGAGCTCCAGGAGGATGTAGATAGCAAAAGGAGGTTGAAACCTCAAGAGAAAGGAGGACAAGGACTTTTCCTGCCTTCCAATCTTTGACAATCCATTGTCTCCCAGGTCAAGGGAGTGAAACTTGAATGGTTTTGAAAGATCATCTTCGGACTATTGTACCAAGTAGAAGAGGCTTGGATGCAGCGAGGAAGTGTGACGTGACTGTTGACTTTTAAAATGAGTTTCAGTTTTCTCCCTGGCCTGGGAAGGGAGAAAGACGATGGACTTTCAACTCCTGTAAAGAGCTAACAATCTTAGAAGCTTACAGGGGTGTTCTCCCCTGTCCTGTAGGGTTGCTATGACTCCACCTGGACTCAACGGCAGTGAGTTTTGTTTGCAGTTTGGCCTCCAGAAGAGGGCTTTGATGGTGAGCATTGGAACCTTACAGAGACACTGGTCATAGGGTATTTCTAGGGGTCTGAGTGAGGTTATGGATCAGTGCACCCAGAAAATAAAATCTGAGGACTCCAGACAACCCTTGACAGCTTTTCCCTTGTCTTTGCCCATGCAAAAGGATTAAGTATGCAAACTAGACAAGGTCTGTAACTATGTCCGAGAGTAGAGTAGTACACCTGGACCCATAGGTGGCATCATGACAAACGGAGGAAAGATTGAAGTTGTCGAGGATTTCATCTTGCTTGGGTCCACAATCAATAGTCATGGAAGCAGCAGTCAAAACCAAAAAAGATCAAATGATGCACCATACTGGATAAATCTGCTGCACAAGACTTCTTTAAAGTCTTTATTTTTTTTTTAAGTTGAAAAGCAGGAAGGTGATTTTGACTCCCTAATCAAATAAGAAGTCTGACCAGAGCCGTGGTGTCTTCCAGAACTTCATCTACATGGGAAAGTTGGACATTGTCTAGGGAAGACCAAAGAAGAATCGATGCATATGAATTGTGGTGCTGGGGAAGGATATTGAAAGGATCATGGACTTCCAGAAGAACAAACGAACCTCTTGGACAAAGTACAGCCAACATTCTCCTTAGAGGCATGGCCGGCGAAGCTTTTTCTCATGCGCTTTTTTCACTTGTTGTTAGGAGAGACCAGACTGGGGAAATGGGTATCCTGTTCGATGCAGTAGTGGGTGTTGAAAAGAGGAAGGCCTTCAACAAGATGGGTGGACACGGTAGCTGCATTCACAGTTGTTTGCACCAACTGTGAGGACGCACAGGACTCGGCAGCGTTGGGTTCTGTTGTGCTTAAGGTCGCTATGGGTGAGGACCAACTTGATGACCCCCAGGATCATCATCAACAGATTTTTGTGTGAGCCAACAGCCTCCTCTTTCTTCTGAAAAGCATCCAGTCCCTCTATGAGCCCTCAAAAAATTACTGTTCAAATCAATGCATTCATGAATAGAATCCTGGTATTACTCAAATAAAATGAGCACGTCTACTTCCTAACCCAGTCACCAAAGTTGTCATAATGTGTCTGGTTTCTGTTGATAATCATTCATTCACTAACTTGAGGTCCATATGGGTTGGAACCGACTCAATAGTCCCCAGCAACAACAATGGGTCATGTGTCCAAGGAGTCTGAAAGCAAGTTGTGACCACCAAATGCACAGAAGGGCGTCACGGAAAGATCTTGCCGCCTTTCTCTTTCCATAGGAAGGTTCTAGAACCAAATGGGGTCGTCCTGTGTGTTTCATTCATTTCCTTTGTCCTTGCCTTCTGTGGGGGTCATATGCTTATGTTAATTTCACGATTGAGATGTGGGGGTGGAGTCTAGCCTGTTAGTCTAGAGATAACCATGGAGTAGCCAATGAGGCCTCCGTGTGGGCATGGCTTTCTCCTGAGACTTCTGGGAAATCTCACGATATTTCCCTCATGGAGAGGAGAAGCCATCTCCCCAGTTGATGGGAGTCAGTCTCAGAGACGATGAAATACGGACGAGACAAGATGGCAGTGTCCGAGGAGCTGCAGGAGCCGGAGGAGAAGCCACACGGCCTTGCCCTGATGGAACCAGACCTCTGAAGCTGGTGAAGCCACGTGGAGAGCCCTGCCAGCGCTGCGTTGCTTCTACCACCACTGGATGCTGTTGATGACCCTGAGTCCTGGAAGTGAGGAGCCATGGGGGTTCCCCTGCCAGTGCCAGGATTCTGCTCCCACTGGCCTGTGACTTCGTGAGTGGGAAGGAGACGTTATAGACTGGTATTAAGCATATGGGCTAATATCGGACTTAATGATGTTGAACTGGACTGGGTCGGGATGCTTTCTTAATGTCATATTCCTCTTGTATATAGACCTTACCCTTATATCCATATGAGTGTCTATGAATTTTTTTCTCTAGTTTACCTGGACTAACACACCTTCAGAATACCCCAGAGCTCTCAGTTTTGGTTGTGGCCAGGGGTCAAGTTTGTTTAGCGGTCAGGAGACCTGTGAAAGAGAAGACGCGGTGAAGGCTAGCAGACAGAGTTTTTGAGATGACAGCAATGTACATGCCTGTGGTTTGGACTTTGCCTGGAGGGTTTGTATCAGAAGCTAGTTAGTGGCAGGCGACACTGTACATGTGCTAGTGTTCTGTCAGACTTCTCCAGTGCCACGGCTCAGCAGTGGTGGGACTTGAAGTCCTTAAGTGTTCTAAAATCTTAGACATGCCTGGCATTCCTTCTTACCAGAAGGCATCCTGTGTTGACACATGGATGCTAGCCACGTCAAGCCTCATTGACGAGGAAATCAAGCCCGGCCAGGTGGAGAGTGGTACCCTGGGGAGTACTTTCAATTGTTCTCAGATGCTTGCAAGCACATGGAAGTTTTGCCTATGATCCAGTCGTGTTTCCTTTGCATCGTTTGGGGATGACGATGGTGATGACGGCCACTTTTCCTGATCTCGTGTGGTGTGTGCATCAGATAAGATTGCCAGGCCATCCTGCCATCATAGGAAAGAATGATGAACAGAGACTGTCCAGTGCACACCTTTCCTTCCTGACGAGTGTGTTTCAGGGGTGCAGGTGTTCAGAAGAGCTTTGGAAGTGCTCTCTGGGCCCTGCCAGGGTTCACAGGTGAGATTAGCACACCTTTAACAGACCAGCCTGCAAGCTGCTGATGAAGTGCTATCAAGGGCTGCACGTACTCAAGCCAAACCAGTTTCCAATGGAAATGGCTCCAATTGGTCCTTCTTTCTTTGACTTACTTTACATCAACTAAATTAGTAGCGTGCAGTAGAAACATCTCTTCAGTCTATCTGTCTGAATTCATTTCAAGTACCATGAGTGTCTGGAACGTTACCTGTGCTGCAAAGAGGGCTGTACGTGAGCAATCTGATTGGCACCGTGGGTCTGAAGGTCAGCATTTCAGGTTAGGGATGATATTTCTAACTCGAAAGTTTAAGGGTAGTCTCATTTTAAGCATCCCCTGCCCCCCACGCATCTTAGGAAAGCTGAGCTGAGTTGCGTGCCTCTCTGCCAGCCTTAGCTCTTTCTACATGCGCTCTCTGCAGACTGTCTCTTCCCTCTGTGTGGAGTGGGGGGTGGGAAGGAGGCAAACCAGTATGTCAGGGCTCCATGCAGAAGCAGGAGATCCCAGCTGGCCCAGAGACCACACACAGACGCGACCTGCGCCTGGTCTCATTTCCCAGGCAAGCCATTTGATTTGATTTGAGCCTGTGATAATACTTTCTGTCTCCACCCAGCCCTGCTCCTGCCCTTTCCCTGAAGTCCGTTGTTTTGTACGTGCCTCAAGGAAAAAGGTTGGATTTGCCAAAGAAGAGAGGAAAAGATGGGCGGGGGAGCCGGGGAGTAGTTTCCAACTGATGTGTTCATTCATTTTGGATTTTGCTTGGCGTGGGATGAGATTGTCAACTCTTTCAAGTGTTGCTGTTGTCATGTATTGCTGAGCAGATTCGGTCTCAGAGTGACCCTGGGTGACACAGGAGAGCTTCCCCATGGAGTTTTCAAGGCTGCCACTTGTACAGGCACGAGTCACCAGGACTTTGTTCTGTGGAGCTGTTAGTGAGTTTGAACTGCTGACCTATAGGTTAACTGTGGAGCACTTGACCGCAGAAAGCATTAGGTTCCCAGGAACTTGCTCAGAGAGGCTCAAAGTAGAGTTATTTAGAAATGCCACCAAAAGTTAAGCTTTCCAAACAAAAAGATGTCCTGTACTTTCAGTCTTATTGTTTTGGAAGATTCAGGAAACTCCCCCAAAGGGACCTCATTCTTGGTAGAGTTGAAGCTCCATGAAAAAGAGGTAGACACTCAATGAGAATAACTGACATGGTGGCAACATAGCAACCGTTGTGAGGTTGGTGCGGGGCCAGGCAGAGATTTTTTTGTACACAGCATCGCTATGAATCAGAATCTACTTGCTGGCACCTAACAGGATGCTCAGTCAAAGGGCATGTGAATCTTCACCTTGTTTCTCCCTTCTTGAGCAAGGGAAGTCTCGTGCCCAGAATGCTCTCAGGACTTCAGCCTTCTTTGCCTTGCTCTGCTCCGCCAACACCATCCTCCATTTTACTGGCTCAGATTCGCAATGCTCTTTCATCCTCACAGCATCAACGTAGTCTACATCCCTACCGCCCCATAGGGTTGCCCCTAGCAACAGGTGGCTCTTTGAGTTGGAGTCTTTAAAGTTGAGTTGAATCTGGACTTCAGTTGTGTAGCTGCAGTAGGCACCCTGCAATGCTTCACTGCCACCCGGGGACAGTGCAAAAGAAGGTGCCCGTCAGCACCTTCTTGTGTTTTAAGTATGAGTATTTACTCCTTGCCCTGGCTGCTGAGATCCCCGACATCTTTCCATCTAGACAGAGGTTCATTGTGTTTCCCAAGGGGCTTCAAGAACTTAGTGGGGAAATGAAATGAAAATATACTGGCATTTTCCCACGAGCTTTGTGCAGCCCCCTTCTATGATGGTCCTTAAGGAGCCTTGGTGACCCAGTCATGAAGCAAACACAGGGCTGCTGACTGAAAGGTCCTAGGTTTGAACCATTGTTCCCTGACAGAGAGCCCTAGAGTCTGTTGGTGTAGGACCGCCTCAGAAACCCCAGGTGGTGTCACCGCCTCAGAAACCCCAGGGTGCAGTTTTACAGTGCCCAGTAGGATTGCTAAGAGTGGCTGTCTTGTTCCGGACAACCATGGCTCTTAGATTCTTTGTTATAATGGAGCCACGGAAAGTGAGCAGGGAAACCCTGTGCCTGAGGCTCGCAGGGGACTTAGGAGATGGTACAGGTGGGGGAGCCATGAAGAGGGTGTGGCCTTCTCCGTTAGGCTCTTGTATAGCGTCTCTTTCCACACTCTCCTGCCCGTGTTTGAATTCAAGCATCTTTACTTCCTTCTCTCTCCCAAAGGAAAGCACACAAGAGTTGATTCAATGACTCTTGAGAGGCTCAAGGGTGATGGGGCAGGTCTGAAGATCTTGGAAAGATCCCCATGATCTGGTGAGAGAGAGAGAGAGAGAGAGAGAGAGAGAGAGAGAGAGAGAGAGAGAGAGAGAGACCAAATAGGATGGAGGCGGATGAAGCAGGTACTCTTGTTTAAGAAAGGCAGATGGTAGCTGTGGAAAGAGGGCAGGTGTTTGAGGAGTCATGTGCTCTCAAGGGCTTCACCAGAGGGTGTGGTGGCTGAGGGGCTAGAGTGTTAGGAAAGTAGCAAGAACCATTCCTCACCCAGGAACCTGCCTCCAGGTAGAGGGCCACACGTTTAAATGTGTGCCCACATTATCTGCCACCATTAGAGATCTTTGAAAAATATATGATGGAGGCCCAGGTGGCGGGGACTTGATTTTGCGTTGCTAGAACCTGCAAAGTGCGTGATCCCTCTAGGAGCCCGGGAGCATTAGTGGACCCAGGTGGGCCAGAAGGTTGGGATTGGGTTCCCCATGGTAATTTCAGCCGTGGAGGGAGGAGGCTGGTTGGAGGCTAGAGGGCAAGGTGGAGGGGTTTGGGATTGGGCCAGGCTGCAGGTGGAGATGTGGCCCGGGGCGTTTCTGAGTTCGTGGAATTTAAAAGCCCCCTAGGGGAGCTGCTGAGTTGATTGAATTACCTCGCTCAGAGGTGCCAACATAAACTGGCCTGTTCAATTTCTGGCACTCTCCTTTCATGGCTGACTCTGGCCCTGAGCACAGCTCCCCGGAGGGAGGCTTCCCTGAGCAGAGGGGCAGATCTGGGGGGCTGGAGAGAGGACAGGACCACCACAGGTGTCTGTAGGCGACATCTTCCAGTGTGGCAAGCCGAATGGCGGGTGTCCCACAGCTTGTGTTATGCAGAGAGTCTGGCTCCGTCCTGTGCTTGGGGAAGATGACGTGGCAGCAGTCTGGAGCTCTGATTTAGAAGTCAGCTGTGGGGTTGATTTGTCACTCAGGTGCTTACTGGGTTTGTGACCTTTGGGCAGTTGCACAATCCCCGTGGCTATTTTCTCCCCCTAGAATAGGAAGAATAGCTCACTTCAGAAATGTGTGGGGACAAGTTCTCTCACTTGTTGTCATTGTGGTTGGGCGCTGTTGAGTTTGTTCTAATGCATCATACCTACTCCCAGCCATCCTACAGCATATGAAAGAATGGAATGGAACACTCATCCCTGGGTTCCCGCCCATCTGCCTCTCACTTATTTCTATGTCGCAGACCCTTGTGGCAGCCACTGTGCCAATCCATCGTGTGGAGGGTCTTCCACTTTTCCACTGACCCCTGACTGTACCCAGCACGATGCCCTCCTTCCTCCTGATGATGTGGGTGAAGGCATCATCCCTCTCAGGGGCCTTCCGACTGTATTCCTTCCAACACAAGTAGAAAACACAGCACTTTCCAAGTCAAGATCTTTCATGCGTATAATTTAGTGATATGAATTAGGTCAAGCCAGGCCCAGTGGCACAGTGAGTGACATGTGGGGCCAGGAACCGAAATGTCAAGGATTCGAACCTACCAGAAACTCCACAGGCGAAAGAGGTTGCAGCCTGCTTCCATAAAGTCATACCATCTTGGAAGTGCTGTGGGAACAGTTCTACTCTACCTTATAGAATCACTGTGAATTGGAATCGACCTGTTGGCGATGGGATCATTACACCCATCAGGCGTTACAGCCATCCCCAGTTCCCAAATAGTGCATCACCATAAACAGGAAACGAGTGCTTTCTAAACAATGCTGTCTGGTCATGGCAGGTCCCCTTGCTTGTCAATGTTCTAGGAACATAAGATTCACAAAAGGCTTGATTTGGTCAAAGAGGAATGCACTGCTGGTGAATGTGTGTGTGTGTGTGTGTGTGTGTGTGTGTGTGTGTGTGTTTACAACATCTACATAGAGCTTCCACCTACCAATACTTGCTTTGTTTTCTTCTTGTCATCACTGTTGGCTGCCATTGAGCCTGCTCTGATGATCCTGTAAACCAAACCAAACCAAGTCCACTGCCATCGGTCCATCCTGATTCATGGCCACCTGACAGGACAGGGTACACCTGCCCCCGTCACTCTCCTGAGGAGTGGCTGCTGGTGGCTGTTGGTTTAAAACTGCTGACGTGCAGTTAGCAGGCCCGCATGTACCGATGAGGTCTGAGCTCTTAAAAGTTGGGGCTTAACAAACTTTGGGTGGGGCAGGTAAGTTCCAGTCCATCACTGATGCCTGCACACCATGGCCAGCCTGGAGCGCACTTAGGCACATGGTTCCCAGGTATCTGATGAAATGTCTCCTTCAACTGAAACTAAGATTCTGACTCACAGCCATCCAACAGATCCCAGCTGACAGCCACCTTGTAAGAGGGAGCAGGACTGCCCCAGCGAGATTCCGAGGCTCAGTATTTCTGAGAGCAGACAGCCTCATCTTTTGCCCACAGAGCTTCTGGTGGATTTGAACCACTGACCTTTTGGTTAGCAGCTTAACCCAAGGCTCCTCCAGGGCTCCTTATTGACTAGAAAGCAGATTTCTATTCCTCTCAGCAGATTTTTTCCCCATTGATTTTATTGGGGGCCCTGACAGCTCTCATAACATTCAATACATCATTTGTATCAAGCATACTTGTACACATGTTGCCATATTCATTTCCAAATATTTTCCACTTGAGACCTCGGTAATCAAAAATTTCGTTGCTTCCTCTGGTTGTCTTCTGACCGGGCTCACAAATAGCAGTGAACTCAGTCCTTCACAGCCTTGAGGCGCAGCAGAAAATGCCGGTGAAGGGAAGGCTAGAGGCTTGGAGCATGTGCGGCCTGGCTGCTTAGTTAGCGCTGGAATTGGTGCCACTGATCTGGACTGAGTTTAACGAGGAGGAGGCCTGGACGTTTCAAGTTTGTGGAGCAAACAATCCCGGTATTGAATGATCCTGCTCTACCCTGGTTCAGCCTTCTTGGAAAGACGTCTGCTTCCAGGTTTTCCTTACTCCCCAAACGTTGCTAAATTAGCCCTGGCCTTGGACACGTCTTCTCGGTTTCACTCGCCTGTTTGTTCTGTGGCAAGCGCTGACCGGGAGACAAACGGACGTCTGCGGCTGGGCGGCATCGATCCGATCGGTGCGGCCGTGGTCTCGGGCCGTCTTCTGGAGGGAGCCAGATCAGGTTCATCCGTTGTTGTGAATGAAAATAAGCAGCCAGTGAAAGTATAGAATCAGAAACCAGCCGGGTGTGTTTATTTCTGTGTCTGAAGAATTCTGATTTAAAGCAGACTTTATTTCAAGTCATGTGAACAGTAGGTTGTTCAGGAGTCTCGGATCAAGCCATGTTTTCTTCCCTTCTCAGTAAGAAAATCTATTTCAAGCAAAGGTCAAATCTGTGCTGGATTTAGAACAGATTGAGTGTGCGTCTGGGAGAACAGAGCTTGCTCTCTTCCTCTCCTTCACTCCTTCTCTCTCTCTCTCTCTCTCCTTCTCTTTTCCTCCTGCACATAGTTTAAAGCGCTGGGGACACATTGGGCCCTTCTGCAAAACATTTCCCACATAGTTCTGGTGTTCGTCATCCCCCACCCCCCCACCTTATTCTTTGGGAGAATGAAGATAATCCACTGCATAGACGGGGTGAATTTGAGCCTCAGAGAGCCTTTGGATTTATGAAACTTGGGATCGATTTAAACGTGAAAAAAAAAAAGAAAAGAAAAATGAGCCCGGGTTCATGAATAATTCACGAGGGATTGGAAGGACGTCCCGATGGATAGGGAAATCTGTGTTGGTCCGTGGTTTGCCAGTGCAAACATTGAATGCTTCCTGGCCACCCTCCTTCCGGCTCTCTCCCTCTGCCCGTACTCCCTCCCTCTGGCCGTCGCCATCCCCCAGAAGGTTGTCTATCGGTCATTCACATGGGGGTGGGGGCTGGTTGACCACCATGTAGTCGCCCTCCACTCATGGTGGATGCAATGGAATGAACCACAGGGTCTTTGTTCACCAGGCCTTTCTTCCTGGTCTGGAAAGCCTGTTGAAATCCACTCATCATAGAAACACACCAGCCTGTCATGACAGGCGGACGGTGACTGTTCATGAGATGTATGAATTGGAAATTGAGCCCAGGTCCCTTGCATGAAAGATAAACCTTGCACCGAACCCCTGAGGCCCTTGTTAACGAATTCTGAAGGAACCCCCAAACACTAGTCCGCCAAATCAATGACCAGACTCCGTGTACATTCTTCCTCTGTTGTCCTCCTGCTTGCCTTCTCCTCAGTCCGGATCTCACTGCGCATGTGGATGTGGGCATTGGCGTAATCTTCGGACTTATCTCCCTGCTTTCTGCTTCCCCTTCTTCAAGCCAGCTTTCGGCTGAATAAGCATTTGCATCGAGTCTCCCATCAACTTGCTGTGTCGATTCCAACTTAGTGACCCTAAAGAATTGCTGCTGTGGATTTCGAAGACCATCAATCTTTGGAGGATGCAAAAACCTCATCCGTCTCTCGACTGTATCCTCTGAACCAGGTCTGTTCTGGTTCCTGTAGGCACCACAGTGAATGAGTCAGCACAAACTCCCTGACCCCAAGGAAATGACAGTCCAGTGGGGAGGGACAACAGTAAGCAAATTAACTCGTGGAACATGAGTCCTTGCTGAGAAAAATAGGGCAAGGAAGGGAAATGAGGTGGAGGCTTTGAATAGAGTATTCTACTTGTGTAAGACGATCTTTGTTTAAAGACTCCAAGGAAGCAAGCGTGAGATACACGAAAATCTGGGAGCAGAAGGGATGATAACAGGTCTGGCATGACCGGGACACCCTGAGAAGTGAATGAGGGTTGGAGCACAGAAGATGGAGCTCTGGTGGTGCCGTGGATTAGGCTTTGGACTGGTGACTACAAGGTTGACCATTGAAACCCACATGCTGCTCCTAGGGTGGAAGCTGGGGCTGTGTGTTTGCATAGAGAGGTACGGTCTTGGAAACTCAATGCAGGGTGGCTGTACGTTCAAATCAGCTCAGTGGCAGTGGGGTTTTCCTTATGGAGAGTGTGGCACAAGATGAGGTCAGAGAGATGTAAGTGTGGAAAGTCTTTGGGAGGACCTTGCCTTTTACTGAACAGAAGACTTTGGAAGCCGTTGGGCAAGTGGATTCGGGCTTCCTGTCTTACTTGCTGAATTGCACCAATTCACCAAGAACCGAGCCCTGGGGATCCAGGAGGGACCAAGCAGGAGATGGAGGAGGCCGGTCTCATGATGTAGGCAAGACGGGGAAACAAGCACAGATGTGATGAGATGGAGGCAGATTCTGAATCTCTTCGGAAAACATCGATCCGTGACACGCCTGACCTGCTGGTGACAGGTGGAGTGTGAGAGAGGAATGAGAAGGACTCCAAGATGTCTGGGTTGAGTGCCTGGAAGGATGGAGGTAGTATTTAACAGAATCGTAGAAAGTTGTTTACCACTAGATTCCATTGTTGTTGTTGTGAGGTGTTGTTGTTA
Organism: Nesogale talazaci; assembly: GCA_004026705.1. Classification (NCBI taxonomy): domain Eukaryota; kingdom Metazoa; phylum Chordata; class Mammalia; order Afrosoricida; family Tenrecidae; genus Nesogale; species Nesogale talazaci. The sequence goes on from PVJH01016417.1 coordinate 34,421, forward strand.
GGTGTTGTTGAGTTTGTGCCAACTCGTCGTTTCCCCACCACGTACAATGGAAGCAAACACTGCCAGGTCCTGCATCAGCCTCACAGCTATGGCTATGCCTGAGCCCATTATTGAAGGTGCCATGTTAATCCATCTTCTGGAGTCTCGGGATCTTAGTCTTAGGAAAACATCTTTTATTTACCAAGCATAATGTTCTTTGCAAAGGACTGGTCTCTCCTGATGATAAATCCACAGTACGTGAGACCCATGTCTCACCATCCTCTCTCCTATGGGGTGTTCTGTGTATAAGATCCCCATAGTTGGTTCTCAGGGAATAGTCCATACTGGGATTAACACACTGCAGGAGGGTGGTGTGTGTGTGTGTGTGTGTGTGAGGGGGAAGGACTGGAGAGCCATATTGGGGAAAGCTAAGCTTGAGTCCCTTACTAGATAGCCCAGCTGGGAGAATGAATTGGGGAAGCTGAAATCCAGGAGAGGGGTTCTCTGGAGATAGGAATGTGCAGTTCGTCAGCGTATATATATATGAGGTGACCTTAAAGGATATGTGGAGATACAGTATTAAAAGACAATGGATTCTTCCATGAACTTTTTAAAGTCCCCTCATAGATGTGATCTGTGGTTCAAAGACTGGAGGAGAGCACACAAGGGACGGATAGAAAAGATTCCAAATATGAGACTTGTCGAGTTTCCCCTTACAATTTTCAGAAACTCAGATTTCTTCACCAAAAAGTTCCCCCCCCCATCCCCGGTCTCGGTCTAGCTCTCTGGCTGTGGCTGTCTCCCCCACACCCTGCCCCCGATAGCTGGTAGGGGAAGACAGCTGCTTTCCATGTTGACAGCCAGCAGTTGATTCTGATAATAGACACAATTTCGAGGGCCAATTTTAAGGAAAAGAGTAAGTGAATCTTGGTGAATCGTCTGAGGGCCAGGAAGGAAATGGAGTTTCTAGTGAGGTAGGTCCATGAGGACATTGATTGGAAAAAAGTGAAGTAGGAGGAATTGGAAAAGGGAGGCATAGAATGAGATTGGTGTCCAGAGAATATGGAGTTTGTGGAAAGGAAGTTGGCTGTTTGGTTTAAGAGCAACATCTGGGCTGACTCCAGCCTTAGGATCCTGATGGCTGAAGACCTTCGGGATTATCGGCAATGCACAGCAAAGCAGTGGGCCACCCAGAGCTGTTCTCTGGGGAGAAGGCTATACAGGATGGCTGTCTGGAACCCCCTTTGTTGTCTACAAAATGCAGACTGAACATCCGGCAGCAAGCACTTGCTGTCTGTAGATCAGATAGCCTTTCCGTCAAAGTTGGTGGAAGATGAAAAAAGAGAAACCATTTGGGTCATTTCCTTACCACTCCCTCTGGGTGAAAAAGGCAAACAAACACATCACTCAGCCTACAGCAGGTGCTGGAGGGAAACGCTTGCCACCTTGTTTTAGGGGAATTTTTGCTGCTCCCTGAACTCCTGACCCAAGCCAGAACAATCATCTCACTGTCCTCTGGGGACAAGCCATCCTTTTCTTGCCGGGCCAATTCTGTTCTGTCCAGCACTCGGTTGAGACAATCGCCTTATGATAACGCGTTAAGAAGCATGATTTCAGATGCTTAGCTTGACGAACCATCAATAGATCCAATCACAATGTATGGAATACAGCTTTTTAATGTTAGATCACTCCCTCCCCGCCCCCCCTTCTCAATAGCCTAAGCAAGGAAGAAAAATCGCACATTCATACTCAAAATTCCAGCTAGAGTCAACATGAATGAAGGTCTTTATTTGTCATGAGAAATCCCAGCCCCTTCCACCCATCTACATGTACACATACACGCTTACACTTGGGCCCCACCAACGTTCTTTCTCTGGGTGGGGGTGGAGGAGGGTCCTGCATCAACTGCCCTGTCTGTGAAAGTAGCTTAGAGTCCAAAGAGGCTCAACTTGCAGCAGGTAGAGGTGGAAGCTTGACTCCTGTATCGGTGCTCCACTTACAGCGCTCAAATCCTAATAGATATCTGGGACGTGAGGTTCAGGTTCCTTCCTTAGGTACACAAATACACAGCTTGGGAATGGGGTTCTTGAGGATCAGGGAAAGGCCAGTTTTCTTCCAGAGAGCATCCAACCTCAGTCAACAAGAAGGGGGCTAGGGCTAGTTATATCAACAGAGAGGCAAACACAAATGTGGCAGCCCTACTCTCAAGCACCAGAGAGGGGAAAGATGCCAAGTAAGTCCATACCATGTCATTGTGCTCCAAGGAAATGAAATCAGGGGTGAAAGGCAAGAGACCATCAGAACACTGGGCCTCCGAGGCCTCCATCAAGAAGTCCAACGCATGCAAGGACTCGGTGCAGGACATGCACAAAAGACTCCAGCAGGTGATTTGAGTGGTTGTGGAAGAGAGCTAATAGACTGATGAAAAGATAATTAATCATCCTATGTCCTGTAAAAGCCCCAGAGATTGCACAGGAAAAACCTGATATCCAGTTCTCTGTGGAGGAGGGGGGAACCCACCACAGTACCAGAGCGGATCCCTGGATTGTGGTGTGCAAAGCCACACTCATCTAAGCAGAATCATACACCTGTTATCCCCAGTTGGCCGTGGAACATCCAGCCCTCTGACCCTGGGGCACCAGTTGTCGTGGTGATTGGGCTCCCATTCTTTTCTTCTCTGCACACACCTCTTCATTCAACATGGGAGTGACCAAGGGGGTATGCAGTCCTCTCATATACCTTTCCTGATTCTCCAACCTTGCTCTTTCTCCTTGCTCTCTCTGAACGACTGTACAAGCCCCACATGAACACAATGTTTTGGAATTCTCAGTCTTCATAATATTATCCATAATTTGTTAAGATTCACATAAGTGATGCTTTTGCATCATGAGTGAAACACAGGTAAACATCTTTCTCCTGTTCCCTGCTTTCTGCCAAGATCTATCAAATACCAATGATAAAATGCCTCATGCCAGGTGTTGTTCTGAGTCTGACTTGAATTTTGGACAGTCCCCTGTACTGCAGTAGGTCTTTGTGAATGACCTTCTGTAAGATTTTACCTACATGTGATATGAATGGTCCTGTTTGATAATGTCTACATTCTGTTAGGTCTCCTTTCTTGGGAATGGGCACAGATGTCAATTTCTTCCGGTTTCTTGGCCTGGTTGATGTCTTCCAAACTTTTCGACATAGGTCAGTGAGCAACTCCAGGGCTGCATTAGTTTGTTGAAACATTTCAATTGGTATTGTGTCAATTCCTGGAGCTGTGATTTCCACCAATGTTTTTAGCGCAGTTTAAGATGACTTCCTTCAAGACCATTGGTTCTTGGTCATTGGTACCTCTTGAAATGGTTGGATGTTGACCAGTTCTTTTTGAAACAGAGACTCATCCCATCTTCTTCTGAATTTCTTCAGAATTCAATATTTTGCCCATAGGATCTTTTATATTGTAGCTTGAGATTTGAATGTTTGCATCAATTCTTTACACCTAAGAAATGCTGAAGATTTTCTTTCCTTTTTGGCTTCCTAACCTCAGGAGGTCTTGGCACATTTCATTAGAATCCTGTGTTAGTCCAGGTAGACTAGAGGAACAAATTTAAGGACACGCATATCAATATAAGGAAAAGGTTTATATACAAAAGGAATGGGACATGGAGAAAGCATCCCAGCCCAGTCCAGTTGAAAGTCATAAGTCCGATATTAATCCACATGCCCGAAATCAGTCTATAAAGTTTTCTTCCGACTCACAGAGTCACAGGTCAGTGGGTGCAGAATCCCAGTGCTGGCAGGGCACCTCTCCTCCAGGGCTCAGGGTCCATCAACAGCAGAAGCAACTCATCATTGGCAGAGGTCTCCATCTGGCTGCCCCATCTTCAGCGGTCTGGCTCCATCAGGGCAAAGCTATGTGGTCTCTCCGCCGGCTTCTCCAGCTTCTCGAACGCTGCCATCTTGTCTTGTCCATGATTCATCGTCCCTGAGACTAACGCCCAACAACTGGGAGAGATAGCTTCTCATCTTCACGAGGGAAATATCGCGAGATTTCCCAGAAGTCTCAGGTGAAAGCCATGCCCACACAGAGGCCTCATCGGCTACTCAATGGCTATCTCCAGATGAACAGGCTAGACTCCACCCCTACATCTCAATCATAAAATTAGCATAAGCACATGACTGCCACAAATCCTTTACTTCATCTTCATCTTCATGTGCTTTATTTTTTTTCCCGCATTGACACTTTTTTATTAGTCTTTTGGAAACAGGAATTTATTTGCCAGGAGGGATGATCCCATCATACTTTTGCTGGAACCAGCGCATGGCCTCCTCTTTGCCGATTCTGTGTTTGGCCCCGATGCAGCCTGTTCTGCGCTTCTTGTCGGCGATGCTGAAGCCGGGCCTCCCCAGCACCACGCAGAAGTCCAGGCCATAGATACCGATGCTGGGGTCATATTTGATCCCCAGGTCGATGTGCTCCTGGATCCCAAACCCGAAGTTTCCAGTATCAGAGAAGTTATTTTTCCATAACTCGTACTCCCGCACCTTTAGACCTTTCTCCAAGATCTCCTCTGCCTTGGCCCCGCAGACTGTGCAGTGCACTGCGATTTTCTCGTTTCTCCTGATGCCAAAGGATCTGACGGTGTACCTGGCCGGTGAGCTGCTCCAGCACCTTGGCAGCCCAGGGCAGCCTGTCGCCGCTCTCGCCCATGCAGATGTTCAGGCAGAGCTTGCGGATGTGCGGCTCCCGCATCGGGTTCTCCTTTTCACCTTGATCTGGTTGTGCCGTGATGGAGGCCGGAAGAGGATGCGCTGTCTTTTGAAATCTCCTGGCCCCACTGGTTGATTTCCTCATTTTTTTTCCCCATTTGCTTGAGCTCTTCTTTACTCAAAAGCTACTTTCTGAGTGCCATTGGTTTTGGTTTTATCTTCCTTGTCCTTTTTTTTTTTAAATGACCTTTTTCTTTCTTCCTGTATGATGTTCTTGCTATCATCCTACGACTCATCTTGTCTTCGATTATTAATCTTCAAGGGGTCAAATCTACTCTTGAGATGCCTTCTAAATTCAGATGTCCTTATTTGGATCTTGCAGATTTGTTTCCATTTTCTTTGCCTTCAAGTTGAACTTGCACAGGAGTAGTTGATGTTATGTGTGTATGCACACACACACACACATGCACACACACGTCTACTTTGACTGACTTCCTGTAGATACTGGAAAGAACACTGAATGCTTTGTCCTGGCCTGTCACGCTCTAACCCTCTAGCACGGTCCTAACTTTCACCCTTGGCTCATCACCCTCTTGAAGCCTTGTGCTTTGCTGCCTGAGCTTGCCAAACTCATGCTCACCTTTCACTATGTTGTACCTTTGGACGATTCACTCTTCTGGGGACTCCTCAGACTGTGGAACCTCATTGTGCATGAAGCACAGCCTTAATGGCTAAGGGTTTGCATGTACCACAAACTTCCATCTCCATGACCCATACGGCCTAGATAGTGTGTGTGGAGAGGGGATTGGCAAGGACCTTTCCAGATTGCCCCCAAGCCAGCCTTTCTGTATGTCTTCATAGAAGTGGTGGATTCTAGATGCACAGAGTATGTGTGTGTGTGTATCATGGGGAGGTGAGATTTCTTCCCACTTCTGTTTCGGTCAGTGGGCCCTGCGGTGCCAATGAGACTCTTCCTATCCATTGTGCTTATTTCTACAATTATAATTATTATTCCTATTCAAAGCGTGGCCATGTAGTAGTATTGTGTGTTGCCCCCACCAACTGGAAGTCATTATTTGGCCAGCATGTCCAGCGTCAAATGCAGCAGTCGGGTTGGATGTCAACAGGAGCTGTTCCCCTCATATAGCAGAAGATTTGATGACAGCTGCTCGGGCCCCTCCCATAACTCTTTCTCCTGCTGATTCAAAGGAAACCAAGAAGGTATTCCTTCCCATTGGAGATGCTTTTGGAACTAGGCTCCTGGTTACTGGGCAGCCTGTGATTGGTGGTGGGAGCTGTGACCAGCCCCAGCTGTAGTCCCTGACCTCTGCTCCAGGAGCACCCCCAACACTTGAGCACCCCATCACTTGAGCACCCTTGCTGTTTTCCTCCCATGGCTGTAATGGCCTGCGTCTGCTTAATTTGCAGCTGCAGCACACATATCTTGGGATATTTCCTTTGAACCCCCTTTGTCAATTTTCTTCAGAAAGCCTCCGGCTTCCATTGGCTGTTTGCATAGGTCTGAATGCAGCAGTGGGTGGGTGGGTGGGGGGGTGTCGCCGCGGCATTTATAATTCCACTAAGAGTCAAGCAGACTTGAACATCGGGCAAACCGAGCCCATGGGGTCAAAATAGTCACGTTGAAGATGTAAATTTCCAAGGGGCAGTCATTTAAACAGTCAAGCTATGGTTATAATGCTTATTTTCTCATGTGGTTGGTGAAGGGCTTGATAGGGCTTGATATAATTGATGTGTGGATTATTGTAAGAGCTATAAGAGCCCCAACAGAACTATATATGTGTGTGTGTGTGTGTGTGTATATACTTTAACAGTTCCTTTCTCCTTTCAGGGGGGAGCTTTGGTCTGTTTTTAACAAATGGGTTTTATTGTAAAGCAAACACGTCTCTCCATGATTGAAGTGCCTCTGTGCCCCTGGTGATGGTGTCAGAGGTCTCAGCTTCTGTCACCGTGAAGGGACACAGGCAGGCTATTGCCTGCCAGTTGAGGTTGTACCTCTCTGAGAGGTTGTGGGTGCTCTGGTTTCTGATATGTCTGAGTTTCCCTGCCAGGCAGGCCCCTAAAACATCATCACCCTGTGGTTGTTATTGTCGGTGCATGCCCTCGAGTTGATCCTGACCCACAGTTACCTTATACAACAGAACAGAGCGCAGCCTGGCCCCTGACGCTCCTCACAGTGGAAGCCACTGTACCCGTGCATCCCATACGGGCACTTGAAAAGGATTCAGAAAACCAACAAACGACTCTGTAGGACAGGGAAACATGTCCCCTGTGGGTTTCTGAGACTCTAACCCTTTCTGGAGTAAAAAGCCCCTTCTTTCCCCTGAAGAACAGCTGGTGGATTCGATCAGCCGACCTAGCCGTTAGCCGCCCCCTATTCCACTAAAGGATTTGCAGTCGTGGTTTCAACCGCACAGGCTTCTGAAAACATGTTTTGTGGGATCTGATTCTAAATGGCTAGTCAAGAATATATTTGTTTAGCATGTAGCAAGAGGCCAAGGCCCAAAATAAAATCTGCTTTGGAGAAAGAAAATAAATGAAGCATATTACAGTTGCTATTTAATATCCTTTGAGGACTAAGGGGGGGGGGGAGGGTACATTTCATTGGAGACGTCCGACCTCACTGATTTGAGCTCTATCAAACGGTCCTGTTTTCTTTCAACACATGGTGGTGATGGATCATTCTCGAGCTTTCTAAGCTCTGAGGTCGGACGATGTCAATGGTCTCTTTCTTATAAGCGGGAGTTGGTGGTTAGCAGTCACTCCCAAGCTTGTTTCACACACCCTCTTCCTGAATATTCCTTCCAGAACGTTCCTGCCTGGGGTGCCTCCTCAGGACAACAGAGAGGATGGTCACTCTAGGACAGAGCCGGGCTGCTGCATGGGGCTCCCCCAAACAGCAGATGGCCTTATCTCTCTCCTGCGGTCAGCTCGTGGGTTCAAACTGTGGCACATCCCCCTAGGGGTCCTTCGACCTTTCACTGCGCCTTCAGATGTAAGCAAAAAGAAGGAGCTGAAACACAAGGTGTCACCCCACCCTGGAAAGACGCCCAGTCGACTGCTGGAAGTGGAGCCGCCTACCTAACCATCTCTCTTCCAGGCTGAGCAAATAGAAATTCATTTCATTCGTGGACGATTGGAAGATGAGCCAACATCAGTAGTCCTTTGGGAAACGAGACTTGAAAGTGACGGTGACATGGTCCAGGGGGCAACCAGCCCCAAGCCAGACACAAGGCGGTTGAGACAGCTCAGAGGGAACTCGCAGCCAGAGAAACACTGTCCAGACTGTAAAGCTTTACAGGGCAAGAGTGACAGGGGGAGTCTAACCACCAACAGAGTGCCTCCAACCCTGGGCTCAAGCATAAGAACGATTGAGAGAGTGGTGCAGGGCCGGGCAGGGCTTCAATCTGGTAGGCGTAGTAAGACCCCTAGGATCCTACTCCCTGGCACCCAACAACCGCACGTGCTTTAACACTGCACAACCACCAGTGCTTCCATCGCCCCCAACTAGACCGACCAATCTCAGAGTTGACAAGGTGGTGGGTCAGTTGGGACTCTCCCACAGAACTGGTGAGAACTCAGAATGGGACAGCCTGGGTGCAAACCAAGACCTTGTAGAGAGAGCCCTACCCTGGCTCTGTGTGTGTGTGTGTGTGTGTGTGTGTGAGAGAGAGAGAGAGAGAGAGAGAGAGAGAGAGAGAGAGAGAGAGAGAGAGAGATGCGGGATGACCTTGTCATCCCAACCCCAGGAAGATCCCCTAAAGAAACGGACAGGACACACCCCTCCACATCAAAGGTCAAATCCACACAGGAGTGTGATGCACCACATGCCCACATTGGAAACCACTGAGATGTGGAGTCATTGGTGAGTGGATGTGTCCTAGAGTGTCCCATTCATCCACCGAATGAGAGCTCTTAGCAAGGGGAAGGGAGAAGCTGCTGGCACCTGAGAAGCTAGCGAGGGAATCTCAAAGCATCAGGCAATGGGAATACACCAGGGGCACAATGGAATTTTATTCGTATGGCTTTCTATAGCTCTTAGGTGCTTTCGTGGTGACCTGCGGACAGTAACGGGAAATGCTGCCTGGTCCTGTATCATCGTCATAGCAGTTAGTAAGATGATGGGGGCAGAAGTAGACCAGTGTTTGCCAGGGGCTTGGGAGTTGCCTATCGTGTGACCCAAGGGGCTTTGGGGGGCATAGAATGCTCTTATCTTGACTGTGGTGAGGGTGACCATGGCCATTCAGCAGTCTTCATGGAATTAGATGCCAAGGGGCATCAAAAAGTTCGTGGAGTTTTTCTATTATGTAGGTGTTCATTCCTTTTTGCCACTTTTTGAAGCCTCTCTGAGGGGTCATCCTTAACATATGTTAATTATACCTCAAGAACATTCATAATTTAAAAAACAGTGCATCTGAAATCTAAGATGCTCAGGTGAAGTCAGTAAATTGGGTTGATTTGCTCTAAGACAATAAGATCCTTCTATTGTAAATGAGTGAGTTCTGTGGGAGGCAGGGAGGTCCTAGTGGTGCAGTGGGTTAGGCGTTGGGGTGCTAACTGCATGGACCCATCAGCCACTCTAAGGGAGCAAGATGAGGCTTCCTGATCCTGTAAAAGAAACCCTAGAGTGCAGTTCTCCTCTGTCTTACAAGGTTGCTATGGGTCAGGACTGATTCAATGGCAGTGAGCTTGTTTAATGTGGTTTTCTTTTTTTTTGGAGGGGGGGGCAGGTATCCTGGCTCAATTCTTAACAGAAAAATCTGAGGTCTGGGTCTCCCAGACGGGCCTCCAAAGCAAGGCTTGGTGGTGTGCTTCTGAAAGATCAGCCATAAGATCTCGTGGAGCCCGGATAGGGTAGAACTGCCCCTGTGGGTTTCTGAGATGGTACCTCTTTAGGGAAGTAAGAAACTCCCTCTACCCTGGGAGGAGTGGCAGATGGTTTGAAACTGATGACCTTGTGGGTAGCAATTCAGTGGTACCCCACCAAGGTGCTGCCATACGGGCAGGGGCCAAACAGGATCTCCCCAATATTTGCTTAATGCCCTGGAGTTATCTTCCTCGAGATTACTAATAATCTAGGAGATCCTCAAATCTATTTAATGGGTCCTGTTGCACATCAGGGGGCAAAGTTGCCTCTTATCTCGTTCCCAACTTTCAAGTTCAGGATATCCCGAGGTGGGGGTGAGCGGAGCAAAACTCCGGAGCAAAGAGGGGATCCATCCTTTCTGTTGACTTTCAACACCTGCTGGTCAGTCTCAGGCAATTCTTTTGATGTCCGCTTTAGTCCTCTTACTAGCTTCCAATGGCTTTGCTGTTTGTGCTAGTCAGATTATTTGTCTACCTGAATTTGTATGAAAGCCCAGGGGTGACGTCCAATCCATTAACTAGGTTGCATCCTGATGACACCCTCCTGATAAAAGGGTGTGGCCTTTTTTCTGAGAGAGCCAATGGGAACTTCTCCTTCCTCTCTGGCCCTTCGCCTCCATGCCCGCTGGAACACTACCTGCCTCCAGGGGCCGCGGCAGGTGGGCTGGCGACAGAGAGCCAACCTCTGAGCTCTGGGAACCCTGCCATGCACCCACTGCCTTTAGATCTGTGTGCCTCTGCACCCACCAGCCTGGGATCTCTCGGCATCTCACCTCCCCTTTCTGTGTCATTGGCCCCCGGCCACGTGAGTCTGAAGAGGGTTCTGTGGAGTTGAGGTGGACAGGGCTTGGGGGGTGGAGAGGTGATATTAAGTTACTGCTTGATGTCAAGCTCTTTCCTCTGCAGAGTCGAGTGTTCCGGTTTTTGTGAGTCTATATCCCATAATTCCCATGCATGCAAATACCACAAGGCCCACCAAGGATGCCAAGAAAGAAGGACCTGATTGTATTGGACCCGAGAAATGATAATACATGCCAGTTTCACCCAGACACTGGTGCCTACAGCTGACCACGGGAAGGAGAAGAGGCTGGACTTGGACCGACATGAACGGCTGAGGCGCTCAATTGGGAGAGAGGACACATCTAGCTCTAGGCGAGTGACCAAGAGAAGAGATGGCTGCGAGGGAAACCAGATCGTGAACACGTGGTCAGAGGGCGGCCCTTATCTTCAGAGCCCCACGAGGCCCAGGTTAATGCAGGAGACGGGAGTTTGCTCTCGAACTTGAAGTACCAGCTTGGGGTTTGTTCAGAGGGCAGCGCATGAAACTGGATCCAGGCAGGCTTCTGGCATCCCTGGCTCTGCTCAGAGCCCTTTGGAATTTGCAGAACATCAAAGGGGAAGTAAGAGCAGCTGTTGCTGCTGCACCTTGGCGCCTGAGAAATCCCTCCAAGGAGGAGGCCCCGTCACAGGAGGGAGAGGGCGACTCTGAACAGCCTGGACGGATTTCAGCATGGCCGGGACAGCCTTCACTGTGCAAAAGGTTCCTCTGGTGACAGAAAGAAGCACACCCAGCCAGGCTCTAGAAGTTCGCATCCCAAGTGCGTCAACACTTTGGGCACTAAGTTCTTCAGCTTCATGTCAGCCGCCCTTCCACCGCATCCAGCCTCGTACGTCTCTGTGGCTCCCCCAGTGATGGCGGCAGTCCTGATGCATGGCCACTTGAGAGGGCAGAGCCAAGTGCCTCTGGGGGTCTCCCAGACTCTGTTTCTCCCCGGGAGTTGACAGCCTCATGCTTCTTCCACGGACCCACGCTGCTGACCTTGGGGTGAGTGGCTCAGAGAAGCGTAGGGCCGCCAGGACTCATGAGAAAGATGAGCCTTTTAGAGATGAGTTATAGTCTTGGAACAGACCCCCACCCCCACCCCGCCCCTGGGGCAGTTCTACTTGGCCTTCTGTTGCCTCTGTAACTTGTAATTGACTCGACGGCAGTGAATTTGTTTTTATTTGACTTTACTCCGTCGCTCAGGAGGGCCTGGTGGTGCCGTGGGTTAAGCATCGGACTGCTTGCCTCCTTGCTGATGGTTCGAAGCTACCCTTGCTCCCCCGCAGAAAGATGAGGCTTCCTGTGCCTCTAAAGATGTACATTCTCAGAAACCCACAGGGCAGTTCTGCTGGGTCCCAGAAGCTTGGCATGTGTTGGAATTGACTCGCCAGCAGGAGGGTTGGTTTGGGTTTTCTCAGTAAGCCAGCTGAGTAGCAAATATTCCCCGGTACATAAATCATTTTCGTCAATGAGCTGATGAGACAAAGGCAAGTCTGATCTCTTAAGACATAAAGAAAAGCAGGCTCTCCCATCTAACAAGTGAGGAGATGATGGGCGTTGTCCAGCATGGCTGGAAGGACAGAGGGGCACTCATCTCCCTCTGGGCTTGAAATCATTCTCCTTTCCAATGGAGAAGGGAAATAAAATGGCCCTGCTTAGGACTCCCTGGAAATGTATCGTTTCCTTTGAATACCCCAAAGACACATTCTCTGGAACAATGGAGGGAATGTTTCTTATCTTTCTGCAACTGAAAAAACCCAGTTCCAACTCCCCAGCCCCCACGTAACAGGTAAGTCCACTCTAACTTTCGGTAATTCGTTTTTTATTAAACTAAGGGAGTGCAGTATAAATTTTAGTGACTGGGTTAAATAGGCATTAACAGGCCCTGGGAATCCAACCACAATTTGTAACATCGCTCCTTGGGGACACTGGATTCTAAGTGCCCAATAACCAGCTCACACCTAGACTTTTCAATCATCGTCCATCTGAGAATAAGGCCCTGTTTGTGGTAGTAATGCCTGCCATTGGCTTGCTCGAGAAGTGCACAGAAGGGACCTATATTCGGCGGCACATGTGTGGTGAACCTGGCTCGCCTGGGCCTGATCAAAGCCTCCTGGAATCCAAACCAACTCAGAGACCGGCTAGATGCAATGGGGGGATTCCAGCCGGCTTTGGGGATTTGCAAGGAAGGATGAAAACAGTGAATGAGCCAAGGGATCATGGAAGGGAGGGGAGAGGAGAGGAGAGGGGTGAGAATGAATGAGGGGAGAAGAACAGGAAAAACAGGGAAGGAGAAGGAAAGAAGCTCCCAGCAAACCCAAACTCGCTGCCCCAGAGACCACTAAAAGTCATGGCCATCCCAGGTGATGGGGTCACACCGTCCCTGCGGGGTTTCGAGGCTGTAAATCTTGACGGGAGTAGAGAGCCTCATCTTTCTTCTGTGGAGTCCTTGGTGGCTCCCGACTGCTGACGCTACAGGGAGCAGCCCCAGGCATAACCACTGGCCCGCCAGGCTTCCTGAGAGAAGCTCGAAGTATATTATAGGAGAGTTGGGAACTGTTGCATCAAGGACAGAGCTTTAAAAACTTGAGGGGGAGGGAAATGGAATTAGGAGGGCAGTGGGATTTTTCCACGAATCTTTGGAAGCCCCTGCATATATACCGTCTAGGGGGTTCGACAGCGCATAGAGGTAATGGTTTTCACGTGGTCCTACAGGGGAACATCTGTAGGTCTTAGGAGATCGATCCTTAATGATTTAGAGGGCGGCCACTGTGTTACCTGAGTCTAGCCCCTTCTCTACGGCCGTACCACCCTGCACGCGCCCGATCTTGTCTGAGTATATTCCCTTAGGTGAATAGGAGGTGTGAACGCCTTCGTGTGTGTGTGTGTGTGTGTGTGTGTGTGTGTGTGATCTGAGAAGCTGGGTTACCTGAAGAAGAATGTGGCATCAGCATTGAAGGGAGGCGTGCGTGTTTGCAACCTTCGGCATGCAGGTGACCCAACCGTGCTTGCCCAAAGTGAGTAGGACCTGAAGCACTTGCTGATGAAGAGCAAGGATCGCAGCCTTCCGTGTGAATACTGACTCGAGGTAAAGAAAACGCAGCCCTCACCGCCGGACCCTCATGAACCACGGAGAAATGGGTGCAGTTGCCCAGGGCTTCCTCCCACTTGCATCCTGCTTGCAAACAGCAGTCAAGAGATGGAACAGTGATTGCCAAGGAGCTGGATTGGCGCAGTGGCTGCGTCAGTGGGCTCAAGAGTAGCAATAAGGAGGACAGTGCGGGACTGCGGGGACGGGTGGGAGGGGGTTGTGTTCGGTTGTTTGCTGGCTATTAGTCGGACTTGACTTGATGGCACGTCCCAACAGCATCAAGCTATTGTGTCTATCTGTCGGCGTCACCGGAAGGCCCGTCCTGTGTCAGCGGCCCTCACTGTAGAGCAGTGATTCTCAACCTTCCTCATGCCAGGACTCGCTCGTGTCGTTCCTCCTGTAGTGGTCACCCCCACCCGGAAATTTATTTTTGTTGCAACTTCACAGCTGCAATTGTGCTCCTGTTATGAATCGCCACGTAAATATCTGACCTGCCGGATGCATGGTCATTGTTGCAAATTGAACATAATTGAAACATAGGGGGCCATCACAGAAACAGCCGGTAATGATATATTGTGAACTATTTATTTCTCATGGTAAACACGTGAAATTTCGTCTTGAAGCCTGGTGTAGCATGGGGAACAGTCTTCAGATAATTGTAGTAAATTGCATAACTGCATTTTGCCACAGTAGGCATGAAAAAACCAACTTCAGCAGGAAGGTAGAGATCGCGTCTTTCTCCCCAGATCAGCGCATCTGCATGTGGGCGGACCCGCCTGGAGACACATAGAGGAGCGGTGTCTAGGTTCCTGAGACCATCGGAGATATGTGTTTTCCCATGGTCTTAGGCGACCCCTGTGAAAGGGTTGTTCGACCCCCAAAGGGGCCGAGACCCCCAGCTTGAGAACCCTGCTGCTCTAGAGACCATGGCATCAATCACATTTACTTGGCACTGAGCTTGCCCACCCCTTACCAGTCGTCTTTCTTGGCATCTACAATGCAGATAGCAGTGCTTCTTTCCTCACAGCAGAACTCCAGAAATTGCCTTTCAGGGTTCCGTTCAGACCATCTTCAGCTCCTGGGAAGCGGGGGTGGCAAGATTCCATGTGGCATGCTGTAGACGTAGCATGAGGAGAAAGCCGTCTCTGAAGGAGGACTTCCTGTCTGGTCAAGTGGAGGGGTGGCGGTAAAGAGAAAAAGGCCCTCCAGCAGATGAATTCACACCGTGGCCGCAACCACGGGCCCAGGCTTCGGAATGCAGGACTGGGCAATGTTTTGTTCTGTGGTGCATAAGGTCACTATGGGTCGGAACCAACTCGGGGTGCCTAACAGCCATCACAGTGTCTCATGTAGTAGGTGGCCTCTGAGTCTCAGGAAGAGCTGTTGCCCTTGTTTCTCTCCGTCTCCACGACCCTCAGTTAAACTCCAGTTCCCTTTCCACTACCTCCCCTGTCCATGGCGGCAGGTGAGGTGGAGAGACTCCGGGGCATAGCGTACTCCTGTGGACCCATGATGAGTCAGTGGACTGTCCCCAGGGCCATTTCGCTCCTCCTCCTGGGAAGTGCAGGCTTCCCTGTCCAGACTGCCCTCAGGCGTGTGCTGGAAAGAACTCCCAGTGAAGAGAGTACCCAGCACCCATCTGTCTTACTGCCCGGGGCTGAAAACGGCAAGATCAGTAGTTTGAACCCCCGAGCCTCTTCTCGGGAGAAAGAATGCATTTTCTACCATTGGAAAGAGTGACAGACTCAGAAACCCACAGAGGCGGTTTCTACCAGGTCCTAGAGGGTGGCATCAATTCGATGGTGGAGGGAGGGATCTTCATGTGATCCAGGAGAAATCTGAGGTTTGGAGTCTTAGCCAGAATTCCTGGCTGGTGAAGATGGTGATGCCCTGGGCTGCTAGCTAAAAGGCGGGCAGTTGCACTTCACTCTGAGGTTCCTCTGAAGCGAGGCCTGGCGATCTGCTTCTGAGAGGTCACATCCACCAACACCCCCCGGAGCACGGTTCTCGTCTGACGCACGTGGCCTGGCTGCAACTCAGAACTAACTGGAAGGCAACTCCTTTCCTTTTGCAGTATCTTGTAGCCCTTTTCAGTATCCCCTGGCAGGGTGGAGTACCTTGTAGGATTTTGCCAAATCTTGTCGTTTGTGGTATCTTTTTCACCCCAGCGGCAAACGGTGGAAAGTTGGAACGAGAAGAATCCAGGTCATATTCCCCAGGAATGCCATCGACACATATTCCTGACATCATAAGAAGCCGACCAAAGTCGTGGGCCACGAGGACATTCTCACCTGGCTGTGTATCGCCACTGGATCCTCCCTGTATCTAGGGGTAGAAAGTCTTCTCAGGAGACATGGGCATTTCTCCAACACAGCCATTTATGTTCTCGTCGGACCACATGATCCCTTGCACATATACGTAATCGTATAGCAAAGAAAAGTTATCCTAACAAAACAGTTCCAGCCGCCTTTGGGGCTGCCGTCTTTAACTCAGACCAGATTTCTTTTCAGTGAGCCCCGAACGGCTTGCCTTGATTCCAGTCAGACCTGCTGCTAACCATGGTCACAGAGTCATCCTGAAGATCAGAGCATCGTCTGTGTTCCACCAACAGAGTGTCTCCATGCTTCGATTCACCTGATCAGAGAGATCACACTAAGCCGTTTACTTAGGCTGGGAGTGATGTTTGGGGAGGTAGGGGCAGTTTAATTTGATTAGACAGTTTCTGGAAGCAGTAACAATGACGGGTTCCTTTCTCATCCTGATGATGTG